>SKCR01049762.1:0-53740 GCA_019454045.1 Zanthoxylum bungeanum
AGAGACGGAATAAATATTTTGTTTCTAATTAGCGACGGATAAACGACGAAAATATTCTGTTGCTAAATAAATTAGCGACGAAATATTAATTCTGTTTCTAATTAGAGATTGAAAAATTATGTTTCTAATTACCAATAGTTTTGGAAATTGAAAATTAGAAATTAAAATAAAAATAAAAATAAAAATTTAAAATTAACGACGGAATATTAATTTCGTTTCTAATTAGAGACGGAAAAATTCTGTTTCTAATTACCAATAGTTTTGGAAATTAGAAATTAAAATAAAAATTTAAAATTAGTGACGGAATTAAGATTTCGTTTCTATTTAGCGACGGAATATTAATTCCATTTTTAATTAGAAACAGATTAGCGACGAAAAAATTCTGTTTCTAAATAAAATAGCGACGGAATAAAAATCTGTTTCTAATTAGCGACGGAATTTTAATTCCGATTCCAATTAGCAACGAAAAAATTACGTTTCTAATTACCAATAGTTTTGGAAATTAGAAATAAAAATAAAAATAAAAATAAATATTTAAAATATGAGACAGAATAGAGATTCTGTTGCAGCTTTTAGCACCGGAAAATATTCCGTTTCTAAATAAATTAGCGACGGAATAATAATCTGTTTCAAAATAACGATGGCATTTTAATTCCGTTTCTAATTAGCGACGAAATTTTAATTTCGTTTCTAATTTGGAAATTAGAAATTAAAATTAAAAATGAAAATGAAAATTTAAAATTAGCGACGGAATAGAGATTCTGTTGCAGCTTTTAGCACCGGAAAATTAATTTCGTTTCTAATTAGCGATGGAAAAATTCCATTTCTATATGAAATTAGCGACGGAATAATAATATGTTTCTAATTAGCGACAGAATTTTATTTCCGTCTCTAATTTAGAGATGGAAATTTTTTTCATCCAAAGATTTAGACACGTCAGCACAAGGTTTGCAAGACTAGTAAGAGTCCACAAGATAGACCAAACGCCGTAGAACCCACAGATAAGCCCAAGTCAGTAGGAATCCGTAGAAGAATATAAGAATAGACTTATGAAGTTGGAGATATTTAGGAAGTGGCAAGAGTACCAGTATGGACAATATAATAGAGTGACCAAATCAAGGTTTATAGCAAGAACAGTAAGTGGAGATCTAAGAAGCAGACAGAAGAATGAACCATTGTTATGTTGGTCTCTAAGATCATCCCAAGAACATTTAAAGCATGAAATAATGTGAATACAAAAGAAAAGTATAGCGGAAATATACTTACAATGATCGGAAGAGAGGATGTGTTGATAACAAAAATTGAGTGTTCAACACCAAAAAGTTGATTAAAGTGACTAGGTGATGTGACTTGTGATGTGACTTGTGGGCCCCACTTGATTCAAAATCCGAGTGGGCCTGCAAACACATTCCGGGCTCGGGTTCGTTAATTCTGAATTAACGAATTTTCCGTTGCGACTTAATTAAATCAAATTTAATTAAATAATTATGCCTAGCAAAATTACTATTAAAGTCGCTCGTGAATTAATTCTAAATTAATTCGTTCGCCCGAATTAAAATCCAATTTTAATTCTGTTAGGAAATCTAATTTCTTTTAATATATCGAATATATTATTTAATCTATTAATTCCGAATTATTCGTTCTCTCTCTTCTAATAGAAATTTATCTCAGATAAATTCTCGCCGTAATTAATCCCAGATTAATTTACTATCTCTTCTAATTAATCCTATTTTAATTATGTTCGAGTCATACGTCATCGGTGAATCTTCGGGAAGCGACCCATGAGATCCCTGGATATGTTGGCAGTAAATCTGATCGTCGGACTATCCGAACACGTGCGTACCTCGTACCACGTTCTTACCGATTTACGAGACATGGTTGGCTTCTAGCAAAGCGTCATGCCTACCCAATTCTCCAGAAATATTCTTAAAGGAATATATAATCTATAACAAGCGTAGTATACGTAGTATTGCGTATTGCGATCTAGTATCTGATGTCACATGCAAGGCCTGTGGCTGGAATAGTGTCTGCCCCGTACGAAGCATATATCGAATCACAAGCAACTAGTCTCCATAATTGGATAATCATAACCTTGTCATATTATCCCGATAGTTGCAACATAATAGAGAACCAGTTATGTATCCTTGCGTGATCATCATCTCCATATGACTGAAGTGATACTTCGGTCTTGACATCACACCCAATACACTATTATTCTCAATAAACCCAGAAGAGGCGTACACAGAACCTGTTAAAGTCTCGGACGACCAAAACCAAAGCGTATTGATTGTCGCAAGTACTAGCGATGCAAGTCTCAGGTTAAGAACAAATACACCTACCCTGAAGCGGATTCCTATAGACACATGGTCATACTACCAATGGGATTCCGCGGGGTCTATCCAGAGCGAAGCTGTTTCCGTACCATCGGTAAACACAACCTCCTATCACACTTGCATAAGTATCCAATACTTAAATATATGAGAACTATGATGTTACGCTTCCATAACACGCACAAGTGCAATACTAGTATATTCTGCATTATCGATGTCCAGTCTCGATAATACTACGACTAGGGATATTTAATGATTAAACCTTTGTGGATTGATATTGTCTCATATCTTATAATCCGGAACTAATCATAAGGACTTTTATCATTTATATATACATGTAATCTAATTACAAAATGATAAAATGCAATTTCCATTGTCACATAGTTAATTTGTACAAAAACCACAATGTCTTTTACAAATAGTGACGCTATGGGTCATAATTATCCAACAATCTCCCACTTGGCCTATAGCCAGTCACTCAAGCATCTAACATCTGAACTATGTACATGTGGCTCAAACTTTTGCTGAGGAATAGCTTTCGTCAGCTGATCTGCAATGTTGTCCTCTGATGTGACCTTCTCGATCTTCACATCGTCACGATGTATGATCTCACGAATCAGATGGAAACGTCGAAGAACATGCTTGGATCGTTGATGAGACCGCGGTTCTTTAGTCTGCGCTATAGCCCCGTTATTGTCACAATATAATGGAACAGGCTCAGCTGCTAACGGAACTACTCTTAATCCAATTAGGAATTTACGGATCCAAACTACCTCTTTTGCTGCTTCAGCTGTAGCAATATACTTTGCTTCTGTTGTTGAATCGGCAACAGTCTTTTGCTTGGAAGATTTCCAATTTACTGCTCCATTGTTCAAACAAAATATGTACCCAAATTGTGACTTACAGTCGTTTTTATCGGTTTGGAAACTTGCATCGGTATACCCAGTTACCTTAAGTTCTCTATCTCCAGAGATTAAGAAAGCATCTTTAGTTCGTCTAAGATACTTAAGAATATTCTTAACCGCCATCCAGTGACCTTCACCTGGATCGGCCTGATAGCGACTACACATGCTCAAAGCATACGAGACATCTGGTCGCGTACATATCATGGCATACATGATCGATCCCATTGCCGAGACGAACAGAATCTGACTCATGTTATCTCTCTCATCTTGATTTTTAGGACACGTGTCCTTAGATAGAGTGACACCATGTGACACTAGCAACAGTCCCCTCTTAGACCGTTCAATGTTGAATCTCTTCAACACTTTGTCAATGTACGTGCTCTGGGAGAGTCCAAGAAGCTTTCTAGATCTATCCTGGTAGATCTTTATTCCCAGAATAAAGGCTGCTTCTCCCAGATCCTTCATGGAGAATTTCAATGAAAGCCAAGCTTTCACTGATTGTAGCATGGGAATGTCATTGTCAATAAGTAATACATCATCGACATAAAGGACAATGAATGTCAGTGCGCTCCCACTAACCTTCTTATATACAAGAGATCATCCTCATTTTGAACGAAATCATATTCTTTTATGATCTCATCAAAACGTTGGTTCCAAGAACGTGATGATTTCTTCAATCCATAAATGGATCGATTTAACTTGCAAACATTGTCTACATGTTTAGGTACGAAAAAACTGTCAGGTTGTTGCATATAAATATCCTCAAAAGGTTTCCGTTAAGGAAAAGATTTTGAGGTCCATCTGCCATATCTCGTAATCGAAATATGCAGCAATAGCAAGCCCAATCCGAATGGATTTAATCATGGCAACGGGTGAAAAAGTTTTGTCATAATCGACACCATGTCGTTGACGATACCCTTTCGCTACAAGCCTAGCTTTGTACGTTTGTATGTTGCCATCCATGTCGGTCTTCTTCTTGAAGACCCATTTGCAACCAATAAGCTTTACGCCTTCGGGTGCATCAACCAGTGTCTAAACTTGGTTGGTGTACATGGAATCCATTTCGGACTTCATGGCATCTTGCCATAAACCGGAGTCGATACCTTGTATCGCTTCCTCATACGTAGCCGGTTCATCTTCCTCAATAAGATTAATCTGCATGAGGTGAGATCAGAAACCCATACATCTCAGGTTGTTTTCTGACTTTCTCCGATCTACGTGGTTCTTGTGTATTCGAAGATTGTGGTACAGTCTCATCCTTGATGAACTGTTCGTGTTCCGTTAAGGATTCTGTGCCAGGAACAGTATCACTTCGATTTTCATCGAGTTCTACTTTCCTCTCACTTACCACTGCATTTAGGAATTCATTCTCAAGGAAAACCGCATGTATAGAAAAAAATAATTTGTTCTCTTGTGGGTGATAGAAGTAATATCCTTTGGTTTCCCTAGGATATCCTACAAATAGGCATTTATCCGATTTGGGTTCAAGTTTGGTACCATCCAAATGTTTGACGTATACCCAGCAACCCTAAATCTTCAGGAATGAGAAACCCAGTTTATTTCTTGTCCATATTTTATACGGAGTCTGTTGAACAGACTTTGACGTAACCTTATTCAAAATAAGTATTGTACTGTTCAATGCATATCCCCAGAAGGAAATAGGTAGCTCTGTGTAACTCATCATAGACCTTACCATGTCCAACAAAGTTCGGTTTCTCCGTTCGGACACACCGTTTAATTGCGGTGTTCCGGGAGGAGTCCACTGTGAAAGAATACCATACTCTTTCAAGTAATCAAGAAACTCATTGCTCAAATATTCTCCACCACGGTCCGACCGTAATGTTTTAATACTTTTTCCGGTCTATTTTTCTACTTCGTGTCGAAACTCTTTGAATTTCTCAAAGGTTTCCGACTTGTGTCTCATAAGATACACATAACCATAACGCGATGCATCATCCGTAAAGGTTACGAATTATTCATATCCACCTCTTGCCTGGCTAGACATGGGCCCATAAATGTCACTATGAACGAGGGCTAACAGTTCGGTAGCACGTGCACTGTTACCGCTAAAAGGTGTTTTAGGCATTTTTCCTAATAAACAAGATTCGCAGACGTCATATGAATTTGGATCAAATCTGTCCAAGTACCCACTCTTCGAAAGTGTGGATATGCGAGTCTTGTTAATGTGTCTCAAACGACAATGCCACATATAAGTTTCATCTTTGTTACTTAGTTTAAGCCTTTTGTTTGTTACCTTATATGTTTGAGATAGATTTATACTCAAAATATAAAGACCATTATCTACATCAGCACTACATATCTCCATATCATTTTTATACATAAAACACCCAATGTTTCTAAAAATAAAAGTATAGCCACATTGGGCCAATAAAGATACAGATAAAATATTCCTAGTCAAAGTAGGAACATAATAACAGTCTGAAAGATTAAGTACATGCCCCGAGGGCAGTTCCAAAATATAATTCCCAACGGCCAAAACAGCGACTACAGTCCCATTCCAACGCGGAGGTCAATCTCTCATGAGGCCAGTCTCCTTCTAATCCGCAGATCCTGCACATCAGTACATATATGCGTACCACAACCAGAATCAAAAATTCAATTTTTAAAACTATAAGTAGACATGTTTATTTCTATAACAAACATACCTGAAGCCGGTGCCTTGCCCGCTTTGATTTCCTTCATGTGTGCCTTATACTCGCGGCAGTCACGCTTCCAGTGACCCCGCTTGCCGCACTGCAGACATACATCTTGGGATTTATCATTACCCTTCCCAGAATGTTGTGACGATTTGGCCTTGCCATTCATCTTATTCTTCTTCTTTACACCTCCAGTCGTCTTCGGCCAAGCCTTGGGAGACTGAGATGTTGAAGCGAAGTGCTCCTCACGCTTTTTGCCCTTCATCAGCTCTTTTTATGCTTCACGCAGCATTGCCATCAGCTCTCCAAGAGTATGGTCTTGGTTCATCATATTGTAGTTCATGATGAACCCGCTCCAACTATCAGGAAGAGACTGCAAGATCAAATCTATAGAAGTCTCAGCCTTAAAGGTTATGCTTAGCTGACCTAGTTGTTCAATGTCGATAATCATCTGTGACACATGGTGCTCAACAGATGTACCATCTGACATTCGAGAGCGAAAGATCTTTTTCTGCAATTCATACTTTTGCGATCTAAGGTTGGATCGTTGAAGGTCCTTCAATTTTGCCATCATAATATATGGATCCAATCCCTTATTTTGGCGACGAAATTGAGGGGTCATCGCAGCGAGCATGACAGATTGAGCAGTTGAGTTGTCATCGCTATGAGTCTTCCAAAGCTCAAGCTCAAGCGGCTGCTCATTTCCGGGCTTAGGCCCGATGGGTCTCTCTATTGTATAGAGCATCCTCTCAGCCCCAGGATAATCCTGAGGTTCATATCCCAATTAGGAAAGTTCGCGCCATTAAAGACATTTTCGCCAATGATAATGTCTCTAACTCCGATCTTTCCATCCATCTTAATTGCAATAGTAAAACTATTCAATTAACGATATTTGGGGACAGTCCAACTGTTATAAGAAAAATAATAAAATATTAGTCCAACTAATAAATATATAATTGGCGAAATAATTTGAAATCGTGTAATGCCAAGTATTTGAACGTAATTGTAAATTCAATACTGGCCTACCACTATTTTTCAGCGAGCCTCTAACCCTCTATTGAGTACTCGGGAAACCTAATTTCCTAGTGGTCTAGGATCCCGTTAAATAACACACAACCTTGACTTTGGCCAACAAGCTGTATGATATTTAACTAGGTAGATCTCTAAGATCAATTGGGTCGCATCCAATTCCTAGATCCGGTAGGTGGACCTCCAAGTCCGAAACATATATACAATATATATATGCCAATATATCCAATATATTTTCCTAACCTTTTTCCTCGGAATCAACTAAGCCTTGGCTTTGGCTCAACAAGCTTAATGATTCCAGTTAAGCGGGACCCATTGACCTTGGAAATCTTCGTAATCGATGTCGATGAACAAGAAGTGATCTTGACTTTGGCCAACAAATCACAACTTGGGGGCAAGACATACGATATGGAACAAAGCCTTCATAAGTCAAACACATCTGTGATGGACAAAGGTCTTGACTTTGGCCAACAAACCAGTGCCAATCTTGGATCTTGGGAATGAATCATTCAATGGAAGGAAAATGCTTAATATTTAATTTAAGGTTTTTCGCATAATTGGAAACCAATTAATTATCTTTGATTAGGTCTCATCATACACCCTTAAACATGCATTCTAAAAGCATAATAAGGCGTGATAAATAAATTAATAATGATATGCGGATGGATATCTCACAAATTATTCCTAGAACAAATCACTCATTTTCCTCTCCCCGGCTAGCACTATTCTAACTTCTACCCAATTACATAATACATCAAAGAAACCTCATTACATTGAGGGGAATTGATGAGAAGAGAATTACAAAGAATCGAAAGATAAAGGCTGGACACGCAGGTCCAATTTAATAAATTCTAAATTTATTACAACAATTTCCAAAATTCCCTCACCCATCTAATATCCATCCGATATACATTATTCATACAACACATACATGTATTCACACAAATCATGTTATTCAATCAATCTAATCTAATCCAATTAATTAATCTTTGAATTAAGTGATCATTCAATGTTCAAACAACAATTTGATTTGCGCGAGTCCAACTCGTTTAAGAATAAGTACTCAAAGTACGAATTCTTGAATTATATCGAACTACAATTTTAAATCCAATTTAATTTGTATTCAATACTAATTCTATATTTAATTCCAAATTAAATAATTACACTTTTAATGCGCCTTTACGACTTAGATTCTAGATCTAATCTTAATGGGTCTCAAAGCCCAATTAACATCCAATGTCAATTTAAATAAAGTCCAATGGGCTTTCAATTAATTTATCAAGGCATGGACTTTGGCAACCAAAGCCCAATAAGGAATCACCATTTGCCACAAAATTAATTTTGGCCCATTAGACCAAATTAATTATTTAAAGGCCCATATATTATATTTGGACTTAATGGAATGGTTTAGGCCCAATTTGGATCCAATCCAATTGTCCTAAACCAACTTGGCCCAACCAAGCCCATTAGGCCCAAATACAACAATTTTAGCCCAATTCTAAATTAAGCCTAACTAATTAAATTTTAATATTCCAAAAATTACAATTTAATTAATTAAAGTGTATTGCACTAATTAATTATTTAAAATAACATTCCAAAACATCAATTTAATTAATTAATCATGCATTATTATATTCAACACATGTCCAACATTATTGAAACAAAATCAACTCATGTTCATGCTATATTGGTCACGACCTAGGGATTTTTTTCATTAATTTGATTTCAATCCAATTAAATCACAAATTAATTTATCCATGCATTTTAAACACATCCAATGGTTTTAAAAAAAAAAAAATCATCATGACCTAGGGTTCTACCACATTCGGCCAAGCTAATGTTTTTGGGAAAAATTAATCCAATTAATTTTTCATCAAATTGATCGTGCACAACTCTAAGTTAACATTATATAAGCATACTCAAACAAACAATTTGATCAAATCATGCTCAAATCAAAATTACTCAATTTTTAAATTAAGAACCCTAATTTCATTTCATGCTCAAACCTATCTCTGAGACCATTGTTGGTCTCTAAGATCATCCCAAGAACATTAGAAGCATGAAATAATGTGAATACAAAAGAAAAGTATAGCGGAAATATACTTACAATGATCGGAAGAGATGATGTGTTGATAACAAAATTTTTCCTTCCATGAAAGTCTCCAAGCTTTCTTTGATGAGGTTGTGCTCCAAGCTATGAGTGATTTGAGATTCCAAGCTCAATGGGAAAGTTTCCTATCACCTAAGTATGATCCTTGATGTGTGCTAGCACTTAGGAAAAAAACAACAATTCTTCTTCTTCTCTTTGGTGTATTCGACCAAGCCAAAATTAGGGAGAGAAATTTGGAGTTGGGCGCGAATGAGAGAGAATGAGAGAGTGATGAGATTGACTTATATTTTGATTCTCAAAAAAACAAAATAAATGATATACCAAATATCTAATATTTGGTAAATGTCTATCATCTCTCAAATTGAGTGTTCAACAAGTCTATAACCACCCACCAAATTCCATCACCAAAACGTTGATTAAAGATGACTAGGTGATGTGACTTGTGATGTGACTTGTGGGCCCACTTGATTCAAAATCTGAGTGGGACGAATTTTCCGTTTGTGACTTAATTAAATCAAATTTAATTAAATAATTATGCATAGCAAAATTACTATTAAAGTCTCTCGCGAATTAATTCTAAATTAATTCGTTCGCCCGAATTAAAATCCAATTTTTATTCCGTTATGAAATCTAATTTCTTTTAATATATCGAATATATTATTTAATCGATTAATTCTGAATTAATCGTTCTCTCTCTCTAAAAGAAATTTATCTCGGATAAATTCTCGCCGTAATTAATCCCAGATTAATTTTCTATCTCTTCTAATTAATCATAGATTAATTATGTTCAAGTCATACGTCATCGGTGAATCTTCGGGAAGCGACCCATGAGATCCCTGGATATGTTGGTAGTAAATCCGGTCGTCGGACTATCCGAACACGTGTGTACCTCGTACCATGTCTTACCGATTTACGAGACATGGTTGGCTTCTAGCAAGCGACATGCCTACCCAATTCTCCATAAATTTCTTAAAGGAATATATAATCTATAACATGCGTAGTATACGTAGTATTGCGTATTGCGATCCAGTATCTGATGTCACATGCAAGGCCTGGGGCTAGAATAGTGTCTGCCCCGTACGAATCATATATCGGATCACAAGCAACTAGTCTATAATCGAATAATCATGATCTTGTCATATTATCCCGATAGCTGCAACATAATAGAGAATCGGTTTTGTATCCATGCGTGATCATCATCTCCATATGACTGAAGTGATACTTCCATCTTGACATCACACCCAATACACTACGATTCTCAATAAACCCAAAAGAGGCGTACACAGAACCTGTTAAAGTCCCGGACGACCAAAACCAAAGCGTATTGATTGTCCCAAGTACTAGCGATGCAAGTATCAGGTTAAGACCAACTACACCTACCCTGAAGCGGATTCCCATAGACACATAGTCATACTACCAATGGGATTCTGCGGGGTCTATCCAAAGCGAAGCTGTTTCCGTACCATCGGTAAACACAACCTCCTATCACACTTGCATAAGTATCCAATACTTAAATATATGAGAACTATGTTGTTACGCTTCCATAACACGCACAAGTGCAATACTAGTCTATTCTGCATTATCGATGTCCAGTCTCGATAATACTACGACTAGGGATATTTAATGATTAAACTTTTGTGGATTGATAGTGTCTCATATCTTATAATCCGGAACTAATCATAAGGACTTTTATCATTTATATATACATGTAATCTAATTACAAAATGATAAAATGCAATTTTCATTGTCACATAGTTAATTTGTACAAAAACTACAATGTCTTTTACAAATAATGACGATATGGGTCATAATTGTCCAACATGTTAGCCTTAGTAGCAAGGCGTAGAACAAAGAATATGATATGCAAATAGTAAGAGGAACGCGAGAAGTAATATGGAAATTCGGTGCATTCAGGCTCATAACGAGAAGATAGTAATGTAGAGAATTGATGGTAGTTATGGGACCTCGAGATATGGAGTAGTCGACTAATTTCCTTTAGAATGAATAAGGGATTTTCCTTTCGGAAACCTTGATTCGAGTAAGCATATAAACACCGAACCAGACACATGAGCATGTATCCATTCCCAATTTAGAGACCAATAAAAAAAGAACCAATAAGGAATAGCAATTGAAAGATTAGATGAATTGCGAGGTGATTAAACATCTAAATCAGTAAGTTCATCAAATCATAGATAAAGAGTATGAGAAAGAATAGTTTGGAATTATGATAAGTTGAACTAAGTCAAAAAGGCATCGTTGAATTAAGGAACCCGTAAAGAAGTAAAAACTTAGAAGTACCAAGAAAGCAAGAAGGATGATTTCAGAAATATAATGAACAATTTATAAAAAAATCTATGGTAGTACGAAGAAAAGACTAGGTAAATAATAGTATCTGAACTAAAGATTCTGAAAAACATGTCTTAAGTAATTGAAGTTGATAGAGTCTTCAGAAAGTAAGGGGGAATGATTACATAGGTAGTACGGGAAAGTTGTTAAAGAGCATGACCCTAGAGTGATTTTGTGGAAAAGGTGGAGTGATTGATTGCTGAAAATGATCAGGAGTTAGGTTGGAGAAAGCAAGCCAAACAAGTTTTAGCAGTAGTACCTTAGTATAGGAAATGACATTAGACACGTATACGCAAGAATCCTAGGCGAATGACATGCGTCACCGAATCACCTTAACAGAAAGGCCTCAAGATAAGTTCCCACCCTCCTAACCCTCGTAACTAACAGCAATGAAGATGGACTTGAAGTTCATCTCGAGATATCCTCAGAAAAGAGACAACGCATGGTGAAATGTGAAAGGTGACATCCCTCGGATAAGGGGATGTTTAACATGACTTGGGACATGTGAAAGGTGACATCCCTCGGATAAGGGGACAGAGATGTAAATCATAGAAGTTTTAGGTACAAAACAGAACATGAGAGTAGACAAAAATGTTAACAAACAAAAGGCTTGGTAATGAAACTATTAAGGTGCAATGACAGTAAAAGAAAATATTAAGTAAGTATTGACAAAAGTGTAGTATAGTACAAGACCGAGAAAATAAGCTTACTATAATAAGGTAAATCATAGAGAGAGAGAGTAATATAGCATATAGCCAGACTGGATCGAGTTGGTGTGAAAGAACACCAATCAGATTTAGTAACAATGGAAGTAAAGTACAAAAGAAAATATAAACTTTAACCAGAACCAAATCGCTAACATCGATGTGAATACCAGGGAATACAGTTTAAGTACCAAAGTGCACCCACTTTAGCTTGAATCTTTAACCAATTGAGAGGGACCACTAGGAAACTACCCAGAAGCAACATTTTGAGTACAAGCGGCGTCTGTAGACAATATCAGTAAGTAAGAAAACTCTAACCCATAGATAAGCAAAAATATTGGAAATTTGAGGAAATAAGCTCATAAGCGATTTAAGCTTGGTAATGAGAATACAAAGAGTTAAGTAACTGAGATATGAAAAGGAATGTTAAGATCAAGTTAAACAAGTGCAGTTAGAAGAATACCCAACACCAGCATTATTAGTAATGACAATGACCACTCCTATAAACTTATCGATTCCAAAAGGAGTATGTGAAGCTTAACCATAAGTCACCAATAACTCTAGTGAGAGTTAAAGGACATAGCTAAGGAGAACTTGATCGAATATAACCAAAGATTTAGAAGAATGGATTTCCTTGGAGACAAAAAAGTTTGAGCACAACCTGAGGTTTAGAAATAAGATAGTCCTGGATATCTAGCAAAGATCTTATGAAACAAAAAAAAATGAATTAGTACTTCTTAGTAAGGAACTTAAAGGATATTCGTTGAAATTTTGAATTCCAAAATACTAGTTTATCAAGTATGACATAAGGTTTGATGTATGAGTCATATATTAAGGATGATGGAGAATGACATATGTCTACCAGTCAAGTAATATATGATTAATCGGGCAGAGACCTTCTAGATTTCCAAATCTTGACATTCTAGATTTAACACGATCATCTCATTATTCGGGTAATGTAGTGTAGCACATGGAAAGTCATCGAGGAGTAGTATTATACAATAGATGAGACAAATGAGATGAGCATATAGTGAGTTAGAACCGGTGGGTTATTAAGAACCATAAATTTTGTGATCCACGTTAAGATCCCAAGTTTAAAGAGAATTCGAGGACGAATCCTATTTAAGGGGGGAGAATTTGTAACGACTGAAAATTCTGACTACTGATACATTGTGAGACGGGGTGTCCCATAATATAAATTATGAATGGAAACATGTACCCTAGTGAGATGAATATCGGTAAATTCTTCGAGAATCCGGTATCAGAAGTTACGATGTTCCACTTCAGATAGCCTATGGTATTTGGGCCATAACTTTCTCATACAAACTCCGATTTTTATAAATTTAATATCATCGGTAAGCTGAGATCGCGATCTACAACTTTCACGTTGAATATTTCTCCAAATTCGGACCAGAAATGAGTTGAAAAGGCACAATAAAAATTTAAATAAATAGTACCCGGGGGCATTCTAGAGAATTCCCAAAATTATACCTTTGACAATATCAAAGGAGCCCAACTATATAAAGGGGTTATTATTAACATTTCACAAAAATTGGAAAAGAATAGAAAAGAGAAGAAAACGTAAGGAAGAATGGGAAGAGGAAGAAGAATAAGAATAAGAGAAGAAAAAGAAGAGAAAGAAAAGAATGAAAGAAGAAATAGAGAATTAGGAAAAGGCAAGAAGGGTTGGCATCCATGAAATCTTGAAAGTTGAGGAAATACACAAAAGAAGAGGAAATACAATTTGACCAAAATTTTAAAATGTGAAGCCTTGATAATATAAGCATGGGTTAATGTTAGAGGTATGTTAAGGATTGGATATTGGTAACTGATGAAGAGAGAAATTGGTCATAGAATTAAATGTTAAATTTTTGGGGAAAATCTTAAAGGTTTAATGAAAGATAAGAACAATGAGAGTAAGGAATATTAGAGGATGATGATAATGATGTTATAAGATGTGTATTGAGGATATTGCTTGTGTGCATTGTTAGGGGGGAAGTGTTGAGCAAGATGAGATTGAAAGAATGAAGTTAAGACCAAATTCTGGCCTTGCGTCATGACGCGATCTGGGAATTTCCCAGAATACGCTTCTGGTGTGCTGCGCGTCGCGATGCGCAAAGCTTTCACGTCCCGAAATAGAAAATTTTGAGCATGATTCGGGACGACGCATGTCGCGATGCACAATGTCTGCATCGCGATGCGTGGCCAAAGAATTTCCCAAAGACATTTTTTAAATTTCAGCTTCACCCTAGCGTGTTAGAGACCACCCTTAGGGTCTCGTATCAGTTAACAAACATATGTTACACCCTATCATGACCATATTATACCAAGTAATGATATTACATACTTGAATTGAGAAGTTTAGTCTAGTTTCGAAACTTATCTCGTGGTTTTTAGTCTAATAAAGTTATCGCTTATAGACCATTGCATGAGTTGTAATTTCCTTCGACGAAGCGGTAAAGCTCTAGCAAGATTCCAACCAGTGAGTGGACACTCTATTTTCCAGTTGATTTTTCATTTATTTTATTTAAATATAGACTTATTTTTCTCGCTTTTAGGGCGTTAGCCAATTTCTTTATAAGTTATGTTTTGTTTAGCATACTTTAAGAAACGTTTTAAAAGGAAATATTTTCATAATATGAGCTTTATGATTTTTCGGGGCATGGGGGAAAAACCCTCCCCAGTATGTAACTTGTTACAGTTTGGAATTGACGGATAGAGAACATGTGCACGTGTAGAGGACTGAGGGGACGTCGATATGTAACGCCCCCAGATCCTAGTTCAGGGCTAGGGGACGGCGATACATAACGCCCATAGACCCTAGTTTCAGAGTCATGTAGTAGCATGAATCAACACTACCGGCTCTAGTTCAGTGGCTTGGGGGACGACGATATATAACGCCCCAAGACCATCAGTTTCAGGGACATGAGTGGCATGCTTTGAGGGACGGCGATACGTAACGCCTTAAAGCCATGGTTTTGCATTCCTGGCTCCAGATAGGCATATGGGGAGACGACGATACATAACACCCTCATACGTCAAGTTTTTCAAAAAAAGATCAGTTATCAGATGCCAGTTTTTCAGAAATAGTTTTAGATTTCAAAAGTAGCTTTCACACACAGTTTTTCAGAAAAGTTCTTTAGAAAATAGTATTTTCAGAAAACAACAGTTTTATAAGAAACATTCAGGAAATATAAGTTTTATGAAGAAAATTCAGATGAGATTTCCAGAAGAGAGTTTTCATACAAGTTATTTCTGATTTGAGATTTTAGAATCAACCGTTTTCAATTTAGTACTTCAGTTCTTATTTTAAACCATCCACACACTTAGATCGTACAACGATCTAACCCTCACTCTAAGTTTTATGTTCTTGCAGGTATTCTCGGAGGACGAGCTCGGGAGGATGAATATTGATGCACTCATTAGGGTTGGAGTCCACCCGTTTGATTCAATCAATAGTATAGTAAAGTCATGCATTAGTCAATAATTTGTATCAGTCATTGTTATAAGTATAAGTGTTCTCAACAAAGTTGTAGATTGCATTTGTTGTAAGAGTATAAAATGATGTAATGAGTTATATTTTTATTTTGGTGAGTTGGATTTTGGTCCCATGCATAAGATTGTATATAGAATGATATTAGTGATGGAGTTGGTGCTTGCAGTGCCAATCCGAATTGTACATTTTATTATTTATTAATAAAATAACTACATTTTTCATTTCATACCCTATTAATGGTATTGTCATTACGCGTATTAAATTGATGTATCGATATGCTAAGAATAACATCGACCTTAGAATAGTTTTGACATTAGGTGTAAACTATTCTTAAGGTAAATATTCATAGTCGTTGGTTTTGGAATACGGTCGAATTCCTAAAACCTAGAAGACTATCACATGTCGTATATTGGAATTGGAGTTCCAATGGTTTAACGCGATGTACCATGAGTTTTGGAAACTCGTATAGACATGAGGGTATACGTTGGAGTGAATACTGAATGACTCACAGGTGATTCCTAATAGTTGGAAGTACACACCACTGTCAATAAGAATCTCTTCGAGTCGAGTAGCATATGTTATCCTTTGACTATATGATATCATTATTTTTGTGTGAGATCCTCCACACTTAGATGCCATGTATGTCAGAAACCTTTCATGGTCTGGCCTCTAGATGTTCGCTAGGTGTGGAACGATGCACACAGTAATCAAGTGCGAAGCAAGATAGGATCTGTCAGCCTGTATGTGTACCATAAGGGGTTTAGGTATCCATGTTAGTAAAGTCACGATTCTTAAATCTTTGGCCAAAGTTGATCACCTGGGGTGGATCTCATCAGTTATGAAGAATCGTGGACATGTCGACATGAGATGTGGTCTTGGAAACTTGACGGTATATTCTATGTACTCATTGAGCACTTGGGTAGCCGATTATTTTTGATAAAATAAAATATTCGATTTTATAATTATCAACTAAGATAATCAAGTGTTATTAGATAACATTGATTATTTACTTTGACCAAATTGGATTAATTGGATTATTCAATAATTACACAAGGGCTTAATTGTAAAATCATAATTATCTCTACCATTTGAGGATATTATGGTAATTGTAAGTATGTAATAATAGGTGGTTTTGGCTTGATTTAATTGGATTAAATCAAGGTGGCAAACATTTAACTAATCCATTTCCTAATCTTTGGCTTGATTTAATTGTATTAAATTAAAGTGGGAGACAATGGAGATTAGTCACACCTAATTATACATATTTGGACAAATTAGATTAAACCCACTTAAAAGTTGATTACAACTTTTATTAATTAAAAATTGTCTAAGTTTTGCTATAAATAGCAAGCTTTATGAAGGTTTTAATTACAAGTTCAAATACAAGCATAAGCAAATTCTTGAGAGATTAGCCTAAATTAGAGAAGTGTTTAGTGAAGCTTGTGAGGTCTCTACAACATTTCATCTAGGAGAAATCAAGATTGAATCTTGAAGTGAAGCTTGGAAGCATTGGAAACAAGATTAGATCTTGAAATCAAGCTTGCACACCTTGGAGGTTCTCCAACAATTTCAACAAGGAGAAATAGATTGGATCTTCCATCAAGCTTACTAGGTAATGTTTGATCTTCTCCAAAGCTATGTTTATTTGTGTATTAGATGCATGATCATATAGCTTAATGTTGAATAAGGCTAATCAATTGTGTTAGGATACTTTAGAAGTATAAACACAACATGCTTGTAATTAGGTCAAAATATTCATGTTGGACATGGAACAATTAATTAGAGTTTGGAACTCTAGATTAAAGCTTAGAGCTATGGCTACCATTCTAGATTCACTTGACCACCTTTAGGTGGACTAGAATTGTTCATGAGACATTTCTAATTGGGATTCTAAAATGGTTTGTGTATTGGATTCAAAATTTACGCTAATGCGTATTTAGAATAAATTTATGGTTTTGAAAAATATTTGATATTTTGAAAAACTAGATTTTTATTTTATAACATGTGTTTATGTTGGTTTTGAAATTAAAAATTAATTTTGAGTGTTTTTGATGTGTTTAGGGAAGGCCGTAAATTTATTGGGTTATAAACCCTCTTATTGCAGCTCTCTGGAATGAAAGCTGCTACTTAGCAAACAAAAACAAATAAAAAATAATAATAATAAAGGGGTTGCGCGCTACAGTGTCGCGCGCACTGTAGTGCGCACTGTAGCGCGCATTGTAGCGCGTGTGGCACCCTTTGCGCGTGCTGATTTTGTTTTGCTTCGTTCGGGAGCTTCCGGACTCCGATTCAGTCTCGGTTTTTCCTATACACTCGTAATGGAATATAGTTTTTCATAAAATGTTTTAAAATTACACCCATATTTCATATCAATGGGTTAGACCCATTTCCGCTGCCCGGGACACCGATACGACCCTAGGGGTTCCACAACTGCCCCAACAGAATGGTATCAATAGCAAAGGCTTAACCACAAAACACATGTTTTGAATCTATGACATAGTAATTTTAATTTAATTATGCATATGACATATTGGATATGTATTGCATGTTTTAAATTAAAACTTTGACCTAATAAAGTTAATGACTTGATTGTCATAAATCTCCAGTGATGAGGTGATTACTTTTAAGTAATAGTATTAATAATGTTGGAGCATTATTGGATGGTTCGTCTTGTCAATACGGAGATGAATGGGTTCTTACTACTTATATCCAATATCGTCATTAGTGTGAGGGTATAAGTGCTCGGAACTTAGGTCGCTCCGGTAAAATATTAGATGTAGTGTGATGAGTTAACGTAGTCACCCAATATCGTCATTAGTGTGAGGGTGTACATACGAAGCTCATTAGTGCACATTGACAAGTATACACCTAGAACACGTCTTAATCCAATATCGTCATTAGTGTGAGGATAAGAAACGGTTCAGGACCAAACCATGAGTCACATGAAGTGATTGACCTTGAAGGTCTGCCTAATAAGTTTACAAAGGCCAATATCGTCATTAGTGTGAGGCTGGAGTAAATGTCATGGGATCCACTTCCCACTATGAAATTTTGATAGTCAAATTTCTATTTTTCCGTTAAGGGAGATTACGGAATTACGTAAAGTAGTGGGAGGGCACTGATAGATTTATAATTCCATAATCAATTAGTGTTATCACTTTTGAAATGAAAATTGTTCTGCTACTACTCAAAAATGTTGTCTTGTAGATGGTTGTCGCTAATCCATTGATGAAACTTTTGGATTCCAATAAGTTAAAAAGAGCCGAGAACTATTTCGAATGAGAAATGAACATACGCCTTGTCTTGTAGTATGAAAAGTTGACTTATGTCACTATCAATCCACTGCCTGTTGATATCGATCCCGACTCCACTCCAGAAGAGCGAGAAACTTTTGATAGATGGAATGATGATAATCTAAAGGTGAAATTCTACATATTAGGATTGATGGTTCCAGATTTGCTGAGACAGTACATTGAAGTACCAGATGCTTGGAGCATTATACGAACACTCAAGGAGTTGTTCGATGTAAATCAAGAGATGGAACTTTATCGAAGGTCTAAGGAACTGTTCCGTGTTGAACTCAAGAAGGGATGAGCTGTCAGCACTCATGTTTTGAACATGATTGACCAAATTTGATATCTGGAACGACATGGCATTGTGTTTGATGAAAGGCTAGGCCGTAATTTGATTTTGTCTTCTTTGTCTGGTTCTTATGCTGGTTTTGTATTGAATTTCCATATGCATTCGATGCAAGCCACATATGAAGAACTTCATAACATACTACGCACGGCGGAGCAAGATTTGAAGAAAGGCAACCCCACATTGTATCTCCATGGTGGAGCTGGCTCTTCAAAGACTTCTGGGAAGTCAAAGAAAATTAAGATGGAGAAGAAGAAGATATCAAATAAAAACTCCAAGAAGCGCAAAGGCGTAAAATCGAAAGTAGCTCGTGATCAATGTCTACAATGCAAGAAGTCTGGACACTGGAAGAAGGACTGTCCAGAGCTTAAAACAGGACCCTCAGGTACGCTTTGTATTTTTCCAATTATTGACATCTCATTAGCCTTAGATGTAAATAGTGGATGGGTGTTAGACACTAGCAGTCCCACTCATATTTGCAATTCACTGCAAGAAATGAGGGTTAAACGAAGGCTGAATAAAGGGGAGATCCAGCTTAGAGTTGGCAATGGCGAGACATTGGATGTCAAGGCCAACTGTTGTTCTAGATCTCCCAAATGGATGTAAATTAGATTTGCATGACTGTTATTATGTTCCCTCACTTATCAGACAAATAATAGCACTGCCTATATTAGATAAAGAGAGATATAAAATAAACATTAAGGATGAAACTTTATGTTTGTATGATAAAGAAAATTTATTGAAATGTGAATGTTCTTTATCAAACGGTCACTATGTTTTGGAAACATGTAGAGATGTCTTTAATATAGAGAAAAATACAAGTAGGAAGTCTGAACTAAATAATACTGAATTATGGCATATGAGATTGAGCCATATAGGTGTTAGATGTCTATCCAAATTGGTAAAGGATGATTTGATTGAAAATCTTACCTTAGATCCTTATCTGATTTGTGAGTCATGTATCCAAGGAAAGATGACAAATGCCCCATTTCAAGGTGTTGGACACCGTGCTGGAGATTTACTGGAGCTAATACACAGTGATGTGTGTGGTCCATTAAATCATGCCGCTCATGATGGTTCCACATACTTTGTGACTTTCACAGATGACAAGTCTTGATATGGCTATGTCTATCTGATGAAACATAAGTCGGAAACATTTGACAAGTTCAAAATATTCTGAAACGAAGTAGAAAAACAAACCAGTAAATTTATCAAATGCCTTAGATCAGATCGAGACGGTGAATACATGAGTGAAGAATTCAGAAATTATTTAAGGGAGAATGGAATTCTCGCCCAATATAGCCCACCAGGAACACCTCAACACAATGGAGTGTCTGAGCGTAGAAATCGTACTTTATTAGATATGGTGCGATCCATGATGAGCTATACAGATCTTCCTTATTACCTTTGGGGTTACGTTTTACAAACTGCTGCCTACATACTTAATAGGGTTCCATAGAAAGCTATTTCTACGACCCCCTATCAGATATGGTTCTGTAGAAATCCAAGTCTTAAGCATTTAAAGATTTGTTGTTGTCCTGCATATGTTAGAATTGCGCAGCGGGATAAACTAGCACCCAGAGGGTATAAATGTAGGTTCATTGGATATCCTGATAATTCTATGAGATATCAATTATATGATTCCGAACAACGAAATGTATTTGTTGTTCGCTTTGCAACTTTTCTTGAAAATCAATTTTTGAGAGAAAGTGGGAATTGTAGAGAGATTAAACTTGATGAGTTTGATCCCAACATTAAGGAACCTGAGATGGAACCAGAGATCCAACTAGGTGAAGGATCTACAACACAGGTTCTACGTAAGTCGAATAGAATATCAAGGCCTCCTGAGAGACTATTTTTAACAATTTGATGTGAGCTTTGATGTTCTCCTCTTGGAGGAAACGATATTGGATATCGATTCGGGAAAATGGCAGGAAGCCATGAAATCCGAAATGGATTCAATGCATGCCAATCAAGTTTGGGACTTAGTTAAACTTCCTGAATGAGTTAAACCTATTGGCTGTAAATGGGTTTACAAAGGAAATGAGGGCCCGATGGAAAGGTGGAAACCTTTAAGGCCCGACTGGTAGTGAAAGGTTACACTCAACGTCCTGGATTGACTGTGAGGAAACTTTTTCACCAGTAGCCATGCTAAAATCCATTAGGATTCTTTTAGCCATTGCTGCATATCACGTCTATGAGATATGGGAGATGGATGTGAAAACACTTTCCTAAATGGATTCCTTGAAGAATATATATATATATGGAACAACCAGAGGTTTTTCATATCCAGCGAGACTTCAAACTTGGTTTGTAAGCTTCAAAAGTTATTTATGGACTTAAAAGGCATCTCGAAGCTGGAATCGTCGTTTTGATGAGATAATTAGATTATCTGGATTCATAAAAAATGATGAAGAACCATGTGTTTATAAGAAAGTTAGTGGGAGCATGATAGTTTTCCTAGTCTTGTATGTAGATGACATCCTTATCATAGGAAATGATATAGGGATGATGCAAAGTGTGAAAGCCTACCTTTGCAAGAACTTCTCCATGAAAGATATGGGTGAAGCTTCTTATATACTAGGTATAAGGCTTTACCGAGATAGAGTCAGGAAGCTTATAGGGTTGTCACAATCGATGTACATAGACAAGATGTTAGAAAGGTACAATTTTACCAACAGCAAGGCAGCAAATGTACCTTTCCGATACGGCATACATCTTTCGAAGAAAATGGCACCTCAGACTGAAGAAGAGAGAGTTAGATGTCTAACTTGCCATATGCTTCTTGTATTGGAAGCATAATGTATGATATGTTATGTACTAGACCTGACATCAGTTTCGGCTTTAGTGTGACCAGCCGATATCAATCTGATCCAGGTAATGATCATTGGACAGCTGTGAAACATATCCTAAAATATCTTAAAGGCACCAAGGATAAGTTTCTGATATATGGAAAATATGAGCTACAAGTTAAGGGTTATACAGACTCCGACTTCCAGGGAGATCCAGATGATAGAAAATCTACATCAAGATACATATTTAACCTTAACGGTGGTGCAATTAGTTGGCGTTGTTCAAAGCAAGGCTCAACAGCTGATTCCACCACTGATGCGGAATTTATAGAGGCTTCAGAAGCTGCTAAAGAGCTATTTGGATTAGAAATTTTATCACAGAACTTGGCGTTGTGCCTAGTATTGCGGATTCGATCCCATTATACTGTGATAATAACGGAGCCATCACGCAGGCTAAGGAGCCGATGGCGCAATCCAAGTCTAAATACGTGGAAAAGAAATATCGCGTATAGAGAGATAATTGAACGAAAATACATAGTGGTCTTAAAGGTTCAAGGACAAGACAACATAGCAGACCCGCTTACAAAGGCTTTACCTCTTAAGTTATTCGATAAACATGTGGAGGAGATGGGACTACGGTACCATCTAGATTGGCACTAAGCAAGTGGGAGTTTGATGGAGTTGGTGCTTGGAGTGCCAATTCGAATTGTACATTTTATTATTTATTAATAAAATAACTACATTTTTCATTTCATACCTTATTAATGGTATTGTCATTACGCGTATTAAATTGATGTATCGATATGCTAAGAATGACATCGACCTTAGAATAGTTTTGACACTAGGTGTAAACTATTCTTAAAGTAAATATTCAGAGTCATTGGTTTTGGAATACGGTCGAATTCCTATAACCTAGAAGACTAACACATGTCGTATATTGGAATTGGAGTTCCAATGGTTTAACGTGATGTACCATGAGTTTTGGAAACTCATATAGACATGAGGGTATTCGTTGGAGTGAATACTGAATGACTCACAGGTGATTCATAATAGTTGGAAGTACACACTACCGTCAATAGGAATCTCCTCGAGTCGAGTAGCATATGTAATCCTTTGACTATAGGATAACATTAATTTTGTGTGAGATCCTCCACACTTAGATGCCATGCATGTCAGAAACCTTTCATGGTCTAGCCTCTAGATGTTCGCTGGGTATGGACCGATGCACACAGTAATCAAGCGAAGCAAGATAGGATCCGTCAGCCTGTATGTTTACCATAAGGGGTTTAGGTATCCATGTTAGTAAAGTCACGATTCTTAAATCTTTGGCCAAAGTTGATCACCTAAGGTGGATCTCATCAACTATGAGGAATCGTGGACATGTCGACATGAGATGTGCGTCTTGGAAACTTGACGGTATATTCTATGTTTCCCAAGCACAACTCGGATAGCCTACGACATAGGGATTGTTAAACATATGTGATGACCTTGACTTGTATAGTTCAGAAAGGTCGTTCGTGTTCTTCGCGAATTCGGAGGTGGCCGAATTGCGTACATATTAGCTAGGCTTATATGACGAACGTGTCTGAACTTAGAGAGTCCCAATATGAAGTGTACTCGTTGAGCACTTGGGTAGCCGATTATTTTTGATAAAATATAATATTTTATATTATAATTATCAACTAAGATAATCAAGTGTTATTGGATAACATTGATTATTTACTTTGACCTAATTTGATTAATTGGATTAATTCAATAATTACACAAGGGCTTAATTGTAAAATCATAATTATCTCTACCATTTGAGGATATTATGGTAATTGTAAGTATGTAATAATAGGTGGTTTTGGCTTCATTTAATTGGATTAAATCAAGGTGGCAAACATTTAACTAATCCATTTCCTAATCTTTGGCTTGATTTAATTGTATTAAATTAAAGTGGGAGACAATGGAAACTATTCAAACCTAATTATACATATTTGGAAAAATTAGATTAAGCCCACTTAAAAGTTGATTACAACTTTTATTAATTAAAAATTGCCTAAGTTTTGCTATAAATAGCAAGCTTTATGAAGGTTTTAATTACAAGTTCTAATACAAGCATAAGAAAATTATTGAGAGTTTAGCCTAAATTAGAGAAGTGTTTAGAGAAGCTTGTGAGGTCTCTACAACATTTCATCTAGGAGAAATCAAGATTGAATCTTGAAGTGAAGCTTGGAAGCATTGGAAACAAGATTGGATCTTGAAATCAAGCTTGCACACCTTGGAGGTTCTCCAACAATTTCAACAAGGAGAAGTAGATTGGATCTTGCATCAAGCTTACTAGGTAATGTTTGATCTTCTCCAAAGCTATGTTTATTTGTGTATTAGATGCATGATCACATAGCTTAATGTTGAATAAGGCTAATCAATTGTGTTAGGATACTTTAGAAGTATAAACACAACATGCTTGTAATTAGGTCAAAATATTCATGTTGGACATGGAACAATTAATTAGAGTTTGGAACTCTAGATTAAAGCTTAGAGCTATGGTTACCATTCTAGATTCACTTGACCACCTTTAGGTGGACTAGAATTGTTCATGAGACATTTCGAATTGGGATTCTAAAATGGTTTGTGTATTGGATTCAAACTTTACGCTAATGCGTATTTAGAATAAATTTATGTTTTTGAAAAATATTTGATATTTTGAAAAACTAGATTTTTATTCTATAACATTTGTTTATGTTGGTTTTGAAATTAAAAATTAATTTTGAGTGTTTTTGAAGTGTTTAGGGAAGGCCGTAAATTTATTAGGTTATAAACCCTCTTATTGCAGCTCTTTGGAATGAGAGCTGCTACTTAGCAACCAAAAACAAATAAAAAATAATAATAATAAAGGGGTTGCGCGCTACAGTGCCGCGCGCACTGTAGCTCGTGTGGCGCCATTCGCGCGCGCTGATTTTGTTTTGCTTCGTTCGGGAGCTTCCGAACTCTGATTCAGTCCCAATTTTTTCCTATACACTCTTAATGGAATATAGTATTTCATCAAATGTTTTAAAATTATAGCCATACTTGATATCAATGGGTTAGACCCATTTCTGCTGCCCGGGGCACCGATCCGACCCTAGGGGTTCCACAACTGCCCCAACAATTAGTAGTTGTCAGAGGCTAATGGGTTAGTACGTTCTATTCCCTACCGGTAACATCACCCGAATTTGAGGATGTTACAGATAGAGAGTTTCTTGAAGACCAAGCAATTGGAGACATTAAAAAGCCTAAGATGTCTTCCAATTCCAGTGCTGACAGAAATCCATACCTAGAACCATCACAATTGGCCACAAATAGGGTGCATGACATTTCATAAGTAGAACTAGATGAGGCAAATGATGATATTGAGCAGAGGGAGACACAACCCGCTCAATCATAAGCTACAACAGAGAGTGTTGAGCAGAGGGAGATGCAATCCACTCCACTAGATTCTACATGATCATCCAAAGATTTGGATGATGACAGACCTCTTGAAACCAGTGGACCCCAGACAAGAAGATATAAGCAAACGGGATTTCATCAACCGGATATTCGAGATCCGAATATATTATACTTACTGATGAATGGGAGTCAAAGAGTTTCCCACAATGCAAGAAGACACCGAGGAATATATAAGTGAAGAAACTGTTGGAGTTGGTGCTTGGAGCGTCAATTTGAATAATGTATTGTATATTTTATTATTTATTAATAAAATAACTATATTTTCATTTCATACCTTATTAATGATATTGTCATTATACATATTAGATTGATGTATAAATATGCTAAGAATGACATCGACCTTAGAATAGTCTTGTAGTAATATTTGACACTAGGTGGTCCGATATTGAGATAGTATTATTATTATAAACTATTCTTAAAGTAAATACTCATAGTCGTTGGTTTTGAAATACGGTCGAATTCCTATAACCTAAAAGACTAACACATGTCATATATTGGAATTGGAGTTCTAATGGTTTAACCCGATTTACCATGAGTTTTGGAAGCTCATATAGATTTGTGGTTATTGTTTGGACCGAATACTAAATTACTCACAAGTGTTTCCTAATAGTTGGAAGTACACACCACAGTCAATAGGAATATCTTTGAGTCGAGTAGCATATGTAATCCTTTAACTATAGTATAACATTGATTTTGTGTGAGATCCTCCACACTTTGATGCCATATATGTCAGAAATATTTCATGATCTGGCCTCTAGATGTTCGTTGGGTGTGGATTGATGCACTCGTTAATCAAGTGCGAATCAAGATAGAATCCGTCGGCCCGTATGTGTACCATAAGAGGTTTATGTATCTATGTAAGAAAGTCACGATTCTTAGAACTTTGGCCAAAGTCGATCACCTATGGTGGATCACATATATCAGAAATGGTTTCTGATTAGTTGTAAAGAATCATGGACATATCGACACAAGATGTGCGTCTCGGAAACTTGACAATGTATTCTATGTTTTTTAAGAACAACTCGAATAGCCTACGACATGGGGATTGATAAACATATGTGATGACCTCGACTTGTATAGTTCAGAAATGTCGTTCGTGTTCTTCGCGAAATTCGGAAGTGGCCGAATTACGTACATATTAACTAGGCTTATATGACGAACGTGTCTGACCTTAGAAAGTCCCAATATGAAGTATACTCGTTGAGCACTTGGGTAGGCAATTAATTTGATAAAAGATAATATTCGATATTATAATTATCAACTAAGATAATCAAGTGTTATTGAATAACATTGATTATTTACTTTGACCTAATTGGATTAATTCAATAATTACACAAGGGCTTAATTGTAAATTCATAAATATCTATACCATTTGAGGATATTTTGGTAATTCCAAATATGTAATTATATGTATTTTTTGCTTGATTTATTGGATTAAATCAAAGTGGAAGACAAGTAACTAATCCATTAATTAATTTTTGTCTTGATTTAATTGGATTAAATAAAAGTGGTAGACAAAGGTGATTAGTCACACCTAATTATACATATTTGGACAAATTAGATTAAGCTCACATAAAAGTTGATTATAACTTTTATTAATTAAAAATTGCATAAGTTTTGCTATAAATAGCAAGCTTGCTAGCATTGGAATCAAGATTGGATCTTAGAGTCTGTAGACGCTGGTTTTCGCCCCGAGGTCCACAATCGAGAATTTATAGGTTGGGGGCACTAGCGATCCTGCAAAACAAATGTAGAGTGAGCGTGGAGGTTACTGCCCACCGGTGTGGTGGGTGCCGTAGGCACTCCGACGCTCAAGTCAGTGATGAAGACGAGCTGTAAGTAATGGAAGAGCAAGGCTAGAGACTACCTTGATCCTCGTGGATTGCCGTGAGGGCGATAGATATGATATGATGAGAGCTCTGGAGAGAAGATTATTGAGCTATGAGAGTTATGTAGAGAAGATTATTGAACTATGAGAGTTGTAGAGAGAAGATTATTGAACTATGCGAGTTGTGATCCCCATTCTCTTCTGGATCTCGGTTCCTTTTATAGATTATTTGAGGTGAGATTCATGAATGTGTTTAATTGATATACGTTTTGTGTGTTGGTAACGGTCGTGTCATGAAGGAGTATTATGGGCAGTCATGAAAACTGAAAACGGCTGGGTTATGAGGGATATTTATAAGTCTGAGCGTTTCGTGGGCTGGCGTATGATGGGCCTTGGTTATGGTTTGGATGTGGGGTATTTTACTGGGAGTGGGCCCGTGAATCTTAGGGCCTGGGTCTTATGTTGGGGAGTCTGGGGTGCGTTCAGTGTTGGGTCTGAAGCAAAAGGTCAAAATTGCCCTTTGACCAAATTTGGCCCATATAGTTTGTCCCCTACTCTCTAAGTCAATGAGTCATTGTCTTGGAGAGTATTTGTCGCTTGTGTCGTATGAGGTATGTATAAAGCATGTAAACGTACCTGGACCTGTCAAAGATCACACCATTTTGATAAAGCTGAGTAAATACCAATAATGAACCTCAGTCGACCAAATATGGATGTTGATCTAAGAGATCGTTATGAGTTTGTGGGAATGACCCTGTCGACCAGATGAAGGTCAGGTCTTAAACTTGACTCTACATGAGCCCATGAGGAATGTCCCTGGTCGACTGAGCCAGATGAAGGTTCAGGATATAAGTCATACGATATGTGTAGTCCACGTTTACAATTTCGACTCTACATGAGTCCATGGGGGATGTCCCTGGTCGACTGAACCAGATGAAGGTTCATGATATAAGTCACATGATATGTGTAGTCCATGTCTATAACTTGACTCTACATGAGTCCATGGGGGATGTACCTAGTCGACTGAACCAGATGAAGGTTCAAGATATATGTCATACGACATGTGTAGTCCATGTCTATAACTTGACTCTACATGAGTCCATGAGGGATGTCCCTGGTCGACTGAGCCAGATGAAGGTTCAGGATATAAGTCATACGATATGTGTAGTCCATGTCTATAATTTGACTCTACATGAGTCCATGGGAGATGTACCCAGTCGACTGAACCAGATGAAGGTTTAGGATATATGTCATACGACATGTGTAGTCCATGTCTATAACTTGACTCTACATGAGTCCATGGGGGATGTCCTCGGTCAACTGAACCAGATGAAGGTTCAGGATATAAGTCATACGACATGTGTAGTCCATGTCTACAACTCGACTCTACATGAGTCCATGGGGGATGTCCCTAGTCGACTGAACCAGATGAAGGTTCATGATATAAGTCATACGACATGTGTAGTCCATGTCTATAACTTGACTCTACATGAGTCCATGGGGGATGTACCCAGTCGACTGAACCAGATGAAGGTTTAGGATATATGTCATACGACATGTGTAGCCCATGTCTATAACTTGACTCTACATGAGTCCATGGGGGATGTCCCCGGTCGACTGAACCAGATGAAGGTTCAGGATATAAGTCATACGACATATGTAGTCCATGTCTACAACTCGACTCTACATGAGTCCATGGGGGATGTCCCTGGTCGACTGAACCAGATGAAGGTTCATGATATAAGTCATACGACATGTGTAATCCATGTCTATAACTTGACTCTACATGAGTCCATGAGGGATGTACCTAGTCGACTGAACCAGATGAAGGTTCAGGATATATGTCATACGACATGTGTAGCCCATGTCTATAACTTGACTCTACATGAGTCCATGGGGGATGTCCCCGGTCGACTGAACCAGATGAAGGTTCAGGATATAAGTCATACGACATGTGTAGTCCATGTCTACAACTCGACTCTACATGAGTCCATGGGGGATGTCCCCGGTCGACTGAACCAGATGAAGGTTAGGATAATCCCAATACTACGGGTCAAATGACCAGGGGAGTCTTTAATGTCGTTTGGACCAGATGAAGGTCTATGAAAGTCTTCACTCTACAGACCTGACGAAGGTCCAATAGTCTTTCCTTATCATACTACTAGACCCGATGAAGGTCTATGAAGGTTATCGCCCATTCTCCTGATGAGGGTCCATGAGACTACGGTCGTATGGACCTGTCGAATGGACTTGATAATGGTCCAAGAAGGTCATCACTTCTCACTCTACTAGACCTGAAGAATGTCAATGAGGGTTCTCATTCCTCATTCTACAAGACCTGACAAAGGTCAATGAAGGTTCGCATTCCTCATTCTACAAGACCTGACTAAGGTCAATGAGGGTATAATTCCTCATTCTACAGGACTTTTAGTCTGAGACCATGTCGTCTGAAGACCATGAGACTATAGTCGAATGAACCTGATGAAGGTCTATGATGGTCATCATCCTACTAGATTGGATGAAGGTCGGTCGACTGGGCCTGATTGAGGTCTAAGGGATTCTTCATACTACATAATCTGATGAAGGTCGGTCGATTGGACCTGATGGAGGTCCAATGGATTCTTCATACTACTTAATCTGATGAAGGCCGGTCGGTCAATGAGGGTATAATTCCTCATTCTACAGGACTTGTAGTCTGAGACCATGTCGTCTGAAGACCATGAGACTACAGTCGAATGAACCTGATGAAGGTCCATGAGGGTCATCATCCTACTAGATTGGATGAAGGTCGGTCGACTGGGCCTGATTGAGGTCTAATGGATTCTTCATACTACATAATCTGATGAAGGTCGGTCGATTGGACCTGATGGAGGTCCAATGGATTCTTCATACTACTTAATCTGATGAAGGCCGGTCGATTGGACCTGATGGAGGTCCAAAGGATTCCTCATACTACCTAACCTGATGAAAGTCGGTCGAGTGGACCTGATGGAGGTCCAAAGGATTTTTCATACTACCTATCCTGATGAAGGTCGGTCGAGTGGACATGATGGAGGTCCAAAGGATTTTTCATACTACCTAACCTGATGAAGGTCGGTCGAGTGGACCTGATGGAGGTCCAAAGGATTTTTCATACTACCTAATCTGATGAAGGTCGCTCGAGTGGACCTGATAGAGGTCCAAAGGATTTTTCATACTACTAGGCATGATAAAAGATTCCCTATGTAGTCTGGAGTTTGCGGTATTAAATCAATGTCGTATGGATATGATGACTAACCTTTCATGTCTTCTGAGGAAGGTGATATCCATGTCTTGTCGAATGGGATCTTAAATAAGTGTAAGCCTCATACGTGTCATGTCGAGTGAGACATTTACCTCATGCTGAGTGTAGTGTCCAGTGGGACATTCACTTTATGATGAATCTTCATTTGAAGCATCTTCCTTGAGCCGAGACTACGTCTTTGTATTGTTGAGTGAGATAGCATCCTCATGATGTGTATCCATGTAATGTTGATTGGAACTTTAGGCAACTCACCCTACTTATCTGTCGTGTCGAATGAAACTTCAGCCAATAACTGATCCTTCCTCCATGTCGTGTCGACTGGAACCTTAGCCCCCAACTAAGACATGTTTCTTGTAGTGTCGAGTGGTGCTTCAGCCCCTGGCTAGGAGTTCTTCCTTGTAGTGTGGAGTGGTACCTCAACTGCTACCCAAGACTTTTTCCTTGTCGTGTCGAGTGGACCCTCTGTCAGATACTAAGCCTTCTTCCATCTGGTAATGTCGACTGGGATGTCCATGCCAAGTATTCATTTGTGCATTGTCGTATGGGACATCATTCTCATGGCAAGTCTTTATACAGGTAGAGTGGGGCTGCTGGATGTTCCAATGCAAGACACATTGCTTCGTCGTATGGGGTGAATGGTAGGAAAATTGGTTAAATTGGAAGGATGCGCCTTGTTCTTTCATGGTCGAATGAGGAGATGAAAATCCTTCCATGTAGTTTAGAGGAGATGGCAATCCTTCATCGTCTGAAAGATATGATAATTTTTTTCACGTAGTATGGAGGAGATGACAATCCTAGAGTTTACTTCTTGGCCGATTGGGTATGTTGGAGGATTTTGAGGGTATTCTCATGTCGATTGGGAGAAGCATGTCGATTGGGCCAGGTGTTGGTAATGTAGGTCGATTGGAGCAAATGGGTTTCTCCCTAAGTTGGAGTTTTATGAGTGATAGTTTTCTTTCTAAAGTAACCAATGAATACTTATTTGGGAAGCTATGATGTCCCCAAGGCGACAATGGGTGGTCATCTAGCCTTTTTTTTATTGACTAATTACATCAAGTATCACTTTATTGAAGTACATTGCTAACATATTAGTTGTAGGGTCGCTTGGGCGAATTTGAGGTTCTCTCATTATGATGGCTGGTGGAATTATCTCTTTTCTTGTTTCTTTTATCCTCCTCCCATCTAATCTCAATTTGAGCCTGGGCCATGGCATGATCCATAGTGTAGCATCGAAATTTAGTGAGCTTTTTATAGAGTCCACTTTCTGAAAGTAATTCATTTCTGAATGCTTCCACTGCAGTAGGCTGATAGAGATATGGGATTGTTATCATTTCTTTATTGAAGCGAGCCACGTAGCTTCGCAAGGACTCCACTCTCCATTGTTGGATTGCATTAAGGTCATTGGTGGTCTTCTCAAGCTTGCAAGAACTTGCAAAATGCTCCACAAATTTATCAGCTAGTTCCTGATATGACCCAATAGTCATGTAAGATAGATTGAGGAACCAAGTGAGGGCTGGGCCCGCCAATGTTTCTCCGAATCCTCTACACATTCCAGCTACCCATTGATGAGGAGCCAGATCAGTCGACATCATCTTGTATTTGTAATGGATCACATGATCATTCGGGTCTGTGGATCCGTCATACAGCTTCATATCTGGAGGACTGAACTTCATTGGTAGTTCGGTGGAAATGATGGTGTCCAAAAATGGGGTATCTGAGATCGTGCCGGTTCGGCTTTTTTCTCACTGGTAGTCTGACACCAGGTAGTCTGGAGAGAATTGCATCTTTGAACTCCTGCATTTCATTGCGCATGGTGGAGGCAACTTGCCGTGCTTGGTCGGTTGAGGAAATATGTTGACTTCTTTCTTGATTTGGTGGATGGTTGTCTGATGGCAGATTGTCACTTGTCACATTGTTGAATGCCCCCAAGAGATTGGTGGGGATTGTGGGATTGCCGGGAAGGTCTGTAGTATCAGGTTGTCGGGAGGTTGAAGAGATTTGCTCAAGTTGCTTCTGGAGGGTTATATTGGAGATTCGCATGACTGAATTTTCCTCCTCTAAGACTCGTAATCGTTCTTGTAGAATGGCCAATTGAGAGGCCATATGATCTAATGTCTGATCGCTGCTAGAAGCCATGTGCAGCTGTGTTGAAGGGATCGTAGACTGAGAGATCTTCGTCTGCTATGAATCGCTAAGGCCCCACGGTGGGCGCCAAATTGTGGACGCTGGTTTTCGCCCGAGGTCCACAATCGAGAATTTATAGGTTGGGGGTACTAGCGATCCTGCAAAACAAATGTAGAGTGAGCGTGGAGGTTACTGCCCACCGGTGTGGTGGGTGCCGTAGGCACTCCGACGCTCAAGTCAGTGATGAAGACGAGCTGTAAGTAATGGAAGAGCAAGGCTAGAGACTACCTTGATCCTCGTGGATTGCCATGAGGGCGATAGATATGAAATGATGAGAGATCTGGAGAGAAGATTATTGAGCTATGAGAGTTCTGGAGAGAAGATTATTGAACTATGAGAGTTGTGGAGAGAAGATTATTGAACTATGTGAGTTGTGATCCCCATTCTCTTTTGGATCTCGGTTCTTTTTATAGGCCATTTGAGGTGAGATTCATGAATGTGTTTAATTGATATACGTTTTATGTGTTGGTAACGGTCGTGTCATAAAGGAGTATTATGGGCAGTCATGAAAACTGAAAACGGCTGGGTTATGAGGGATATTTATGAGTCTGAGCGTTTCGTGGGCTGGCGTATGATGGGCCTTGGTTATGGTTTGGATGTGGGGTATTTTACTGGGAGTGGGCCCGTGAATCTTCGGGCCTGGGTCTTATGTTGGGGAGTCTGGGGTGCGTTCAGTGTTGGGTCTGAAGCAAAAGGTAAAATTGCCCTTTGACCAAATTTGGCCCATACAGAGTCAAACTTGCAAACCTTGGAAGTTCTCCAACCATTTCAACAAAGGAGAAGAAGATTGGATCTTTGTATCAAGCTTAACTAGGTAATGTTTGATCTTATCATAACTATGTTCTTCATTAGCGAGTATTCATTAGTGAGACATATAATGATGAATTATGTATTGGATGCATGATTACATAGCTTAAAGTTGAAATAAGGCTAATAAATTGTGTTAGACTACTTTGGAGGTATAAACACAATATGCTTGTAATTAGGTCAAATATGTTCATATTAGACATGGAACAATTAATAAGAGTTTGGAACTCTAGATTAAAGCTTAGAGCTATGACTACTATTCTAGAATTACTGTTGGGTTTCTAAGGTCATCCCAAGATCATATTAAGCATGAAACATGTGAATACAAGAAGTAAGAATGACAGAAACATACTTACAAAGAACGGTTGTAGGATGCGTTGTAAACAAAATTTTGCTTTGAGAAGATCCTACAAGCTCCTCTTTGATTGATGAATCCAAGCTCCAAGCTTTGAGATTTGAGATTCCAAGCTCTTGGGAATGGTTTCCTTATCACCTTAGAATGATTCTTCAAGTGCTAGCTTTGGAAAAAAATTGCAACAAATTTTTCCCTTTTGTCTTTGAAGGATTCGGCCAAGGAGAGAGAGGTGGGAGAGTTTGTGTTTTTGTTTTAAAAAACAAATACAACTTATCCAAAAACCAAGTCAAACTTTGGTATATGCTTTTCCAAAAAGCAAAACAAGTTTGGAGGGAAAATTACATTAATTGCTCTCAACTACTCTCATCACCAATAGTGACTATATGTCAATCACTCAAAGTTGACAAGGCTTCCATCACTAAAATGACATGCGATGTGACTTGTGGGCCTCACTTTAATTCAAAATTCGAGTGGGCCCGCAAACACATCCCGGGCTCGGTTTTGTTAATTCCGAATTAACGAATTTTCCGTTACGACTTAATTAAATCAAATTTAATTAAATAATTATGCATAGCAAAATTACTATTCACGTCGCTCGTGAATTAATTCTAAATTAATTCGTTCGCCCGAATTAAAATCCAATTTTAATTTCGCGTCGAAATCTAATTTCATTTAATATATCAAATATATTATTTTATCGATTAATTCCAAATTAATCGTTCTCTCCCTTCTAAAAGTATTTTATCCTAGATAAAATCTCTCCGCAATTAATCCTAGATTAATTATGTTCGAATCATACGTCATCAGTGAATCTTCGGGAAGCGACCCATGAGATCCCTGGATATGTTGGCAGTAAATCCGGTCGTCGGACTATCCGAACACGTGAGTACCTCGTACTACGTTTTTATCGATTTACGAGACATGGTTGGCTTCTAGCAAAGCACCGTGCCTACCTAATTCTCCAGAAATATTCTTAAAGGAATATATAATCTTTATCAGGCGTAGTATACGTAGTATTGCGTATTACAATCCAATATCGGATGTCACATGCAAGGCCTGGGGCTGGAATAGTGTATGCCCCGTACGAACCATATATCGGATCACAAGCAACTAGTCTCTTTAATCGGATAATCATGACCTTGTCATATTATCCCGATGGTTGCAACCCATTAGAGTACCAGTTCTCTATCATTGCGTGATCATCATCTTCATATGACTGAAGTGATACTTATGTCTTGACATCACACCCAATACACTACGATTCTCAATAAACCCAGAAGAGGCGTACACAGAATCTGTTAAAGTCCTGGACGACCAAAACCAAAACGTATTGATTGTCTCAAGTACTAGCGATGCAAGTCTCAGGTTAAGACCAAATACATCTACCCTGATTTGGATTCCCATAGACACATAGTCATACTACCAATGGTATTCTGAGGGGTCTATCCAAAGCGAAGCTGTTTCTGTACCATCGGTAAACACAACCTCCTATCACACTTGCATAAGTATCCAATACTTAAATATATGAGAACTATGCTGTTACGCTTCCATAACATGCACAAGTGTAATACTAGTCTATTCCGCATTATCGAAGTCCAGTCTCGATAATACTTCGACTAGGGATATTTAATGATTAAACCTTTATGGATTGATATTGTCTCATATCTAATAATCTGGAACTAATCATAAGGACTTTTATCATTTATATATTTAAGTAATCAAATTACAAAATGATAAAATGCAATTTCCATTGTCACATAGTTAATTTATACAAAAACCACAATGTCTTTTACAAATAGTGACGCTATAGGTCATAATTGTCCAACAATCTTCTACTTGGCCTATAGCCAGTCACTTAAGCATCTAACACCTGAACTATGTACATGTCGCTCAAACCTTTGCTGAGGAATAACTTTCGTCAGCGGATCTGCAATGTTGTCCTTGATGCGACCTTCTCGATCTTCACATCGCCACGATGTATGATCTCACGAAACAGATGGAAACGTCAAAGAACATGTTTGGATCGTTGATGATACCTTGGTTCCTTAGCCTGCGCTATAGCCCCGTTATTGTCACAATACAATGGAATGGGCTCAGCTTCTAACTGAACTACTCCTAATCCAATTAGGAATTTACGGATCCTAACTGCCTCTTTTGCTGCTTCAGCTGCAGCAATGTACTCCGCTTCTGTTGTTGAATCGGCAACAGTCTCTTGCTTGGAAGATTTCTAGCTTACTGCTCCATTATTCAAACAAAAAATGTACCCGGATTGTGACTTACAATCGTCTTTATCGGTTTGGAAACTTGCATCGGTAAACCCAGTTATCTCAAGTTCTCCATCTCCATAGATTAAGAAAGCATCCTTAGTTCGTCTAAGATACTTAAGGATATTCTTAACCGCCATCCAGTGACCATCACCTGGATCGGCCTGATAGCGACTACACATGCTCAAAGCATACGAGACATCAGGTCGCGTACATATCATGGCATACATGATTGATCCGACTGCCGAGGCGAACGAGATCCAACTTAAGTTGTCTCTCTCATCTTGAGTTGTAGGACACATGTCCTTAGATATAGTGACGCCATATGACACTGGCAACAGTCCCCTCTTGGACTGATCCATGTTGAATCTCTTCAACACTTTGTCAATGTACGTGCTCTGGGAGAGTCCAAGCAGCTTTCTAGATCTATCCCGATAGATCTTTATTCCTAGAATAAAAGCTGTTTCTCTCAGATCCTTCATGGAGAATTTTAATGATAGTCAAGCTTTCACCGATGTTAACAAGGGAATGTCATTGCCAATAAGCAATACATCATCAACGTAAAGGACAATGAATGTCTGTGCGCTCCCACTAACCTTCTTATATACACAATGATCATCCTCGTTTTAAATGAAATCATATTCTTTTATGATCTCATCAAAACGTTGGTTCCAAGAACGCGATGCTTGCTTCAATCCATAAATGGATCGATTTAACTTACAAACCTTGTTTGCAAGTCTTGGTACGACAAAACCGTCAGGTTGTTGCATATAAACATCCTCCAAAAGGTTTCCGTTAAGGAAAGCGGTTTTGACGTCCACTGCCGTATCTCGTAATCAAAATATGCAGCAATAGCAAGCATAATCCGAATGGATTTAATCATGGCAACGGGTGAAAAAGTTTCATCGTAATCGACACCATGTCGTTGATGATACCCTTTCGCTACAAGCCTAGCTTTGTACGTTTGTATGTTGCCATCCATGTCGGTCTTCTTCTTGAAGACCCATTTGCAACCAATAGGCTTTATGCCTTCGGATGCATCAACTAGTGTCCAAACTTGGTTGGTATACATGGAATCCATTTCGGACTTCATGGCCTCTTGCCATAAAGCAGAGTCGATATCTTGTATCGCTTCCTCATAAGTAGCCGGTTCGTCTTCCTCAATAAGATTGATATCTACATGAGGTGAGATCAGAAACCCATACCTCTCAGGTTGTTTTCTGACTCTCTCAGACCTATGCGGTTCTTGTGTATTAGAAGATTATGGTACAGTTTCATCCCTGATGAACTGTTCATGTTCCGTTAAGGATTCTGTGCCATGAACAGTATCACTCCGATTTTCATCGAGTTCTACTTTCCTCCCACTAACCACTGCATTTAGGAATTCCTTTTCAAGGAAAACCGCATGTAGAGCAACAAATACTTTGTTCTCTTGTGGGTGATAGAAGTAATATCCTTTGGTTTCCCTAGGATATCCTAAAAATAGGCATTTATCCAATTTGGGTTCTAGTTTGGTACCTTCCAAACGTTTGACGTATGCCCAGCATCCCCAAATCTTCAGGAATGAGAAACTAGGTTTCTTTCCTGTCCATATTTCATATGGTGTCTGTTGAACAGAGTTTGACGGAACCTTATTCAAAATAAGTATTGCACTGTTCAATGCATATCCCCAGAAGGAAATAGGTAGCTCTGTGCAACTCATCATAGACCTTACCATGTCTAACAAAGTTCAGTTTCTTCGTTCGGACACACCGTTTAATTGTGGTGTTCCTGGAGGAGTCCACTGTGAAAGAATATCATATTCTTTCAAGTAATCAAGAAACTCATTGCTTAAGTATTCGCCACCATGGTCCGACCGTAATGTCATAATACTTTTGCCGGTCTATTTTTCTACTTCGTGTCGAAACTCTTTGAATTTCTCAAAGGTTTCCGATTGTGTCTCATAAGATACACATAACCATAACGCGATGCATCATCCGTAGAGGTTACGAAGTATTCATATCCACCTCTAGCCTGGCTAGACATGGGCCCACATACGTCACTATGAACGAGGGCTAACAGTTCGGTGGCACGTGCACATTTTCCGCTAAAAGGTGTTTTAGGCATTTTGCCTAATAAACAGGATTTGCAGACGTCATATGAATTTGGATCAAATCCGTCCAAGTACCCACTCTTCGAAAGTGTGGATATGCGAGTCTTGTTAATGTGTCCCAGACGACAATGACACATATAATAAGTTTCATTTTTGTTACTTAATTTAAGCCTTTTATTTGTTACATTATATGTTTGAGATTGATTTATATTCAAAATATAAAGACCATTATTTACATCAGCAGTGCAAATCTCCATATCATTTTTATACATAAAACACCCAGTGTTTCTAAATACAAAAGTATACCCACATTGGGCTAACATAGATACAAAAATAATATTCATAGTCAAACTAGGTACATAATAACAGTCTGAAAGTTTAAGTAATGCCCCGAGGGCAGTTCCAAAACTAAAATGCCAACGGCCAAAACGGCGACTCGTGTCCCATTTCCAACGCGGAGGTCAATCTCTCATGAGGCCAGACTTTTGCTAATCTACAGATCATGCACATCAGTAAATATATGAGTACCACAACCAGAATCAAAAATCCAATTTTAAAACTAGTATTAGATATGTTTATTTCTATAACAAACATATCTGAAGCCGGTGCCTTGCCCGCTTTGATTTCCTTCATGTATGCATTGTACTCGCGAAGTCACGCTTCCAGTGACCCTACTTCCCGCACTGCAGACATACATCTTGGGATTTATCCTTACCCTTCCCAGAAGGTTTTTACGATTTGGCCTTGCCTTTCTTCTTCTTCCTCTTCTTTACACCTCGAGTCGCTTTGGGCCAAGCCCTCGGAGTCTGAGATGTTGAAGCGAAGTGCGCCTCGCGCTTCTTACCCTTCATGAGCTCTTTTTATACTTCGCGCAGTGTGGACATCAACTCTCCAAGAGTTTGGTCTTGGTTCATCATATTGTAGTTCATAATGAACCTACTCCAAGTGTCGGGGAGACTGTAAGATCAAATCTATAGAAGTCTCAGCCTCGAAGATAATACCCATCTGTCACAGCTGCTCAATGTCAGCAATCATCTGTGACACATGGTGCTCAACAGATGTACCCTCTGACATGCGAGCACGAAAGAGCTGCTTCTGTAACTCATATCTCTGCGATCCAATATTAGATCAATGAAGATCATGCAACTTCGCCATCATATTATAGGGATCTAATCCCTTGTTTTGACGAAGGAATTATTGAGTCATAGCAGCAAACATTATAGATTGAGTAGTAAAGTTGTCATCGCTATGAGTCTTCCAAAGCTCTAGCTCAACTATCTGATCAGATATAGGCTTAGGCCCAAGAGGTCTCTCTATAGTGTAGAGTAACTTCTCGGATCCCAGGACAATCCTGAGATTCATGTCCCAATCTTGAAAGTTTGCACAATTAAAGACATTGTCGCCTATGATAATATCTCTAATGCTTAACTTTCTTGTCATCTTAATTGCAATAGTCAAACTATTCAATTAACGATGTATGGGTACAGTCTAACTGTTACAAGAAAAATAATAAAATATTAGTCCAACTAATAAAATAATGACGAAATAATTTTGAAAGCGCGTAAAGCCAAGTATTTGAAAGAAATTGCAAATTCAATACTGGTCTCCCACTATTTTTCGGTGAGCCTCTAACCCTCTGTTGAGTACTCGGGAAACCTAGTTTCCTAGTGGGCAAGGATCCCATTAAATAACACACAACCTTGACTTTGGCCAACAAGCTGTATGATATTTAACTAGGTAGATCTCTAAGATCAATTGGATCTCATCCAATTCCTAGATCCGGTAGGTGGACCTCCAAGTCCTAAACATATATACAATATATATGCCAATATATCCAATATACTTTCCTAACCTTTTCCTCTGAATCAACTAAGCCTTGGCTTTGGCACAACAAGCTTAATGATTTCAGTTAAGCGGAACCCATTGACTTTGGAAAGCTTCGTAATCAATGTTGATGAACAAGAAGTGATCTTGACTTTGGCCAACAAATCACAATTTGACACAAGACATACGATATGGAAAAAAGCCTTCATGATTCAAACACATCCGCGATGGACAAAGGTCTTGACTTTGGCCAACAAACCAGTGCCAATCTTGGATCTTGAGAATGAATCATTCAATGGAAGGAAAACGCTTAATATTTGTTGAGGGTTTTTCGCGTAAATTGGCAGCCAATTTATTATCTATGATTAGGTCTCATCATACACCCTTAAGCATGCATTCTAAAAGCATAATAAGGCGCGGTAAATAAATTAATAATGATATGCGGATGGATATCTCACAGATTGTTCCTAGAATAAATCACTTCATTTCCTCTCCCCGGCTAGCACTATTCTAACTTCTACCCAATTACATAATACAATTAAAGAAACCTCATTAACATTGAGGGGAATTAGGTGAGAAGAGAATTACAAAGAATCGAGAGATAAGGCTGGACACGCAAGTCCAATTTAATAAATTCTAAATTTACAACAATTTCCAAAATTGCCATTTCCCTTCTAATATCCATCTGATATACATTATTCATACAACACATCCATGTATTCACACAAAGCATGTTATTCAATCAATCTAATCTAATTAATTAATCTTTGAATAAAGTGATCATCCAATATTCAAACAACGATTTGATTTGCGCGAGTCCAACTCGTTTTAGAATAAGTACTCAAAGTACGAATTCTTGAATTATATCGAACTACAATTTAAATCTAATTTAATTTGTATTCAATACTAATTCTATATTTAATTCCAAATTAAATATTTAACTTTTTAATGCGCCTTTATGACTTAGATTCTAAATCTAATCTTAATGGGTCTCAAAGCCCAATTAACATCCAATGTTCATTTAATTAAAGTCCATGGGCTTTCAATTAATTTCTTAAGGCATGAGCTCTGGTCAATATGGGTCAAACCCAAATACCAAGGCCCAAGTAAGGAATCACCATATTTGCCAAGAAATCAATTTTGGCCCATTAGGCCCAATTAATATTTAAAGGCCAATTTGTTATATTTGGACTTAATGGAATGGTTTAGGCCCAATTTGGATCCAATCCAATTGTCCTAAACCAACTTGGCCCAACCAAGCCCATTAGTCCCAAATACAACATATTTAGCCCAATTCCAAATTAAGCCCAATTCATTAAATTCTAATTTTCCAAATATCAAAATTAATTAATTAAAGTGTTTTGCACTAATTAATTATCTAAATTAATATTTCCAAAATAATAATTTAATCAATTAATCATGCATTAAAATTTTCAACACATGTCCAACATTATTGAATCAAAATCAACTCATTTTCATGCTTCTCAAGTCACGGCATTATGATGATTTTATATCCGATTTTTGATTTTAATCCAATTAAATCATAAATCAATATTTATCATGTCTTTAAACTCATCCAATGATTTAAAAACAAAATCATCATGACCTAGGGTTTCATATAGCATTCGGCCAAACCACTAAAGTTGGGGAAAATTAATCCAATTAATTTTTCTTAAAATTGATCATGCATAACTCTAAGTTATCCACATACAAGCATACTCAAACAAACAATTTGATCAAATCATGCTCAAATCAAATTTACCCAAATTTTATGTTAATAACCCTAATCAATTTCATGCTCAAATAGGCTCTGATACCATTGTTGGTTTCTAAGGTCATCCCAAGATCATATTAAGCATGAAACATGTGAATACAAGAAGTATGAATGACGAAAACATACTTACAAAGAACGGTTGTAGGATGCGTTGTAAACAAAATTTTACTTTGAGAAGATCCTCCAAGCTCCTATTTGATTGATGAATCCAAGCTCCAAGCTTTGAGATTTGAGATTCCAAGCTCTTGGGAATGGTTTCCCTAACACCTTAGAATGATTCTTCAAGTACTAGCTTTGGAAAAAGTTGCAACAAATTTTTCCCTTTTGCCTTTGAAGGATTCGGCCAAGGAGAGAGATGTGGGAGAGTTTGTGTTTTTGTTTTAAAAAACAAATACAACTTATCCAAAAACCAAGTCAAACTTTGGTATATGCTTTTCCAAAAAGCAAAACAAGTTTGGAGGGAAAATTACATTAATTGCTCCCAACTACTCCCATCATCAATAGTGACTAGATGTCAATCACTCAAAGTTGACAAGACTTCCATCACTGAAGTGACATGCGATGTGACTTACGGGCCCCACTTTAATTCAAAATCCGAGTGGGCCCGCAAACACATCCCGGGCTCGGTTTCGTTAATTCCGAATTAACGAATTTTCTGTTACGACCTAATTAAATCAAATTTAATTAAATAAATATGCCAAACAAAATTACTATTCACGTCACTCGCGAATTAATTCTAAATTAATTGGTTCGCCCGAATTAAAATCCAATTTTAATTTCGCGTCGAAATCTAATTTCATTTAATATATCGAATATATTATTTTATCGATTAATTCCAAATTAATTGTTCTCTCTCTTCTAATAGTATTTTATCCCAGATAAAATCTCTCCGTAATTAATCCTAGATTAATTATGTTCGAATCATACGTCATCGGTGAATCTTCGGGAAGTGACCCATGAGATCCCTGGATATGTTGGTAGTAAATCCGGTCGTCGGACTATCCGAACACGTGAGTACCTCGTACTACGTTCTTACCGATTTACGAGACATGGTTGGCTTCTAGTAAAGCACCGTGCCTACCAAATTCTCCAGAAATATTCTTAAAGGAATATATAATCTTTATCAGGTGTAGTATACGTAGTATTGCGTATTGCGATCCAGTATCGGATGTCACATGTAAGGCCTGGGGCTGGAATAGTGTCTGCCTCTTAAAAACATATATCGGATCACAAGCAACTAGTCACTTTAATCGGATAATCATGACCTTGCCATATTATCCCGATGGTTGCAACCCATTAGAGTACTAGTTCTGTATCCATGCGTGATCATCATCTCCATATGACTGAAGTGATACTTCCGTCTTGACATCACACCCAATACACTACGATTCTCAATAAACTAGAAGAGGCGTACACAGAACCTGTTAAAGTCTTGGACGACCAAAACCAAAAGGTATTGATTGTCGCAAGTACTGCGATGTAAGTCTCAGGTTAAGACCAAATACACCTACCTTGATTCGGATTCCCATAGACACATAGTCATACTACCAATGGGATTCTGAGGGGTCTATCCAGAGCGAAGCTGTTTCCGTACCATCGGTAAACACAACCTCCTATCACACTTGCATAAGTATCCAATACTTAAATATATGAGAACTATGATGTTACGCTTCCATAACACGCACAAGTGCAATACTAGTCTATTCTGCATTATCGATGTCCAGTCTCGATAATACTACGACTAGGGATATTTAATAATTAAACCTTTATGGATTGATATTGTCTCATATCTAATAATCTGGAACTAATCATAAGGACTTTTATCATTTATATATTTAAGTAATCAAATTACAAAATGATAAAATACAATTTCCATTGTCACATAGTTAATTTGTACAAAAACCACAATGTCTTTTACAAATAGTGAAGCTATGGGTCATAATTGTCCAACAACTTGACCATATTTGGGTGAACTATAATTGTTCATAAGATATTTCATAGTGAGATTCTAAATTGATTTGGATTTTGATTCAAACAAATGCATATATATATTTAGAATACATGTATGTTAGTTGTATAACATGTTTTGTGGTTAGTTTTGATGTTAAAATTGGTTTTAAGATGTATTGAAATGTTAGGAGAAAATTGGAAGTGTTTAAGATTGATTTGAAGATTGAAATTGTTCACTGCCCAGGAGAGCGTCACGACACTGACCTTCTAGCGTCGCGACACTGAGCATCAGACATTCGAGCATCACTACTCTCATCTTTGCGCGTCACGATTCCGGGATGTTGAGCTCTCGCACATTGGTCTCACAGATTTGGGCATCGCGACTCTCAATCCTCTGCGTCGCAACATCGAGAGTTGATGAACACTAAAACTTAATTTTCTCCGTTCCGGAGTTTTCAGACTCTGATTTGGTCCCGTTTTTTCCTACGGACTCGTATTGGAATGTGGTTTTCATTAAAATATTTTAAAATATACCTATCTCTGATATCTGTGGGTTAGACCCACTTTCACTGCGCGGGACACAGATCCGACCTTAGGGATTCTATAACTGCCCCAACAGAAACATGGCAGCGGAACTGTGCTGTGCAGAGACACAATAGAAGAGTATTGTGCAGAGACATAGTGATGTGTGTTGTACAGAGACATAGCCGTGATAGCTGTCAGAGGACAATCGTTTTGGATGCAGCTGAAAGTGAAGAATTGTATTATCCAGCTACATGCATGTAGACCCGGCCAAGGTTCCGATTCGGAACCGAAACCGAACCGGAACTGAACCGGACGGTTCCGATTCCAACCGATTTCGAAACCAGAACTAGAACCTGACCGGTTCCAACCGGAACCGTACGGTTCCGGTTGGAACCGGATGGAACCTTAGGGTTCCAACCGTTCCCCCCAACGACTACTAGCCGTTGGGCTAGATACCCTGCCCCAACTTCCAAAAAAAAATTTTTTTTTAAATTAATTTGGGGATTTCCCAAATTACCCCTAATAATGGTAATAAAACGGCTAATTTTAGGGGTGGTTTAGGTATCACAAAAAAAATCTAAAAATGTATAAATATGGGTGATTTTTCATTATTTCAACTCACCAATTTCTCAATTCTCAATTCTCAATTCTCAATTCTCAATTCTCTCAATTCTTACAATTCTCTTATTCTCAATTCTCTCATTTATAATTACAAATTACAATTTATCATTCTCAATTCTCTAATTTTCTTAAAAATTATTAAACAACAAATGGTAAGCTCATCTGAGAACACAATGTCAAATGTGCCAACCCAAGAGAGCGGCCCTAATATCGGTTCACGAAGAATAGAAGTTAAGTCTCGTTCCTCGGATGTTTTCAAAATTCATTTTCATTTAGACGTTGTTGATGAAGGTTCAAGAGCAGTATGCAACCATTGTGGGGTTTCTTATAAAATTTCTGGTGGATACGGCAATATGATCAAGCACCTGGAAAGACATCATTCGGTTGAACTTGGACTTGATACGACGTAACATATCACACTTTTTCCTAGTCAATGGGAAGTTTGTGAATTTTTTTTAGAGATTTTAAAAGTGTTTAATGATGCTACACAAATTTTTAGCGGAGTTTATTATCCTACAGCACATTTATTTATTCTTGAAAGTTTGAATATTGTTGGAACTCTCGATGAGCATGTTGATAGTGGTGATCCTAATGATATTGTTTTGTTTGAAGCTATTAATGTTATGAAATGAAAATGGTTGAATTATTTTAGAGACATTCTTTTACTTTATCTTATTGCTGCTGTTTTTGATCATAGATTTTCGATAATGCATCTGCAAGTGCAAGCGGGACTGGAATTTATTTTTTTTATTTGTTTAGATAAGAATTTTTTTTTTTTGTAATTTAATGTAATTATATAATGTAATTGTAAGTTTATTATATAAATTCAAATTCTTAATTTTAAATTATATTATTTTATTAATCTCAATTTTTGATTTTCAATAAAGCAAAAAAAAAACTGAATGGAACCGGAACCGGAACCGAATCGGAATTAACCGGTTCGATTTCGGTTCCACACACGTGGAACCAGTAACCGTTCGTTTCGGTTCCGGTTCGGAACCGAACCGAACCGCCGACTGGGTCTACATGTATAGTGACATGCATTGTCAACCACCATTACAAGCATCTAAACCACCATTAAAAGCATCCAAACCACCTTTAGGTGAAGTTTGAAAAATGATGCAAACTTACGAAATAACTTTAGGTGAAACTATTCATTTGTTGACATTTGAGTCATAGATTTGGCTATAAATTGAGAGCTAATTGAGAGCTCAAACCATTCCCAACAAAAAGGTCCAAATAAGAGAGCTTAGAGTGTAAACTCCAAGTAAAAGAGTTGAGATAGTGTAGTTAGTGTGTGAGATTTTGTTTGTACAAGTTTTGTAATACTTGTAAATTCTATTCAAATAGTAATAGAGAGAATCGTTTTTTTCCTCACAAAATACTCTTCATTGATTAGACAATCACAAAAACTCTTATTCTCACACTTCCAGTTTCTACATCTAAAACGGAGTAATCATTTTCAGCGATGAATATTGTCAAGACAACACTTCATAATAAGATGGAAGATGAACTTCTTTCGGACTGTATGTTAGTATACATTGAAAAATAAATTGCCAAAAAATTTAGTTTAAATTTACTTTTAGATGATTGTCATGATTTGAAAGAAGGAAAATCTAAATTTTAATATATTTTATATTGTTAAAGTGCTAGTTTAACTCGATGTTATGACTTTTTTTAATAACAATATTTATTATTAGTTATATAAATTAATTCGCCCCTCCCCAAATGCAAAGCTAGATCCGTCCCAGAACATAAGAAAATGACATTAGCGAATGGAAGAAAATATATGTTGATCGCGACCATGTTAGTGAAAAAGTATGCGAACTTGTTGAAATAAGCCAATTGATTTTGGTAACTTCAACTTTAAGGGCATTTCTGTCATTCAACGGGAGTAAGGATCTAGTTTCTAAAAAGTGAACAAACCATGTTCTTATTTGAAAGAAAGCACACAACCAGGGACCTATAAGTCATTACCCATATCAATTCACAATCAGCCCACATAGAGGCCCATTACGCAAGTCCCGAACCAACGTTCAATCGTGGGTGAGCTGAACGACAATCAAAGTCCAGTGACCAAATTTCAAAAAGGAAAAGTCAAAATTGTACAACACGTACGTAACCTCTGCAAAAGCTAGTTGTGTGTAGTGTGGAGAATATGCCATTGGTTTGTTCTTCGCAAACATTCTCAGATGCCATTTCCATGTCGTTTTAAGATCACGCAACCTTTTTCATTTTTATTATTTATTTATTCGTGCATCCACATGTACGCTTTCCCTTTCTCTCTCATCTTCCAGGTACATTCTCTCTCAAATTTAGCTGATTTTTTTTTCCTGTTCGTTATTAAATTTCTCCTAATGCTCATTGTAACACTTTTTGCGAAGGTTTGTTCCTAATGGCTGTTATTTTTTTGTTGTTATATTTTCTTATCTTTAAAAGATAACCCTAATGTCTGTTTGTTTTCTGAGAAAATGTTTTGGAGACTGGAATAAGGACTACGGCTTTATGTCATTTAAATTTTAGTGAAACATTTTTGTGTGCTTGAACTGAAATACGCCGAGCATGTTTAGATTTGCGGATGCGTGTAAATATCATAATAATAATATTGAAACAGCTTCTTTGTACTTATTACTTCAAAATTAATATGGTTGTACTTCATTAATTATCCTTGTTGTTGCTGTTGTTTTTTTTTTATTTTTTATTTTATTTTATTTTTGGTATTAGCTAATAAAAACAACAGCTAACTGCAATTAAGTGCTAAAATTTGATTTCTTGAAAGAAATGTTGAAATGGGGTAACAATAAGTTTGGTAAAAAATGTGATGATCTTTTACTATTTTTTCCATACTTTTGATTCATGTAATCAACCAACTTGATTAAATTAGCATTTCTTTTAATGACCTTGGTTTTTTTTTGGATTTGTACACAGTGCTGCATAGCTGGACTGCACTACAGTTTTGGTTCACAAGAAGTGTCGTTGATCTGCAAGAACTGGAATTCCGCGATTAACCTGAATTAGAGCAGTCACTGCTTCATGGGTTCTGATAAGCAGTCTGCTAGTTTATTAGATACTCTCCGAATGGAGAGGGTCAGGACAATTCTAACTCACACCCATCCTTATCCACATGAACACTCGCGTCATGCGATAATTGCTGTGGTTGTGGGTTGCTTGTTCTTTATCTCATCCGATAACATGCACTCTCTCATAGAAAAGTTGGATAACAATATCAAATGGTGGTCTATGTATGCCTGTTTGCTCGGCTTTTTCTATTTCTTTTCTTCTCCATTTATAGGGAAGACCATTAAACCTAGCTATTCAAATTTTAGTCGATGGTAAGTTATATACACTGAACCCTATTCTTCATGTTGTAGATCATACAAAATAAGCGTGAGTTTATATTCTTGGTAACATAATCCTTACTGGTATTAGAATGAAATCATGAATTAGGAACTTTCTTGTTGCAGGTATATAGCTTGGATTTTAGTTGCAGCTGTGTATCATCTTCCTAGTTTTCAGTCAATGGGATTGGATTTGAGGATGAATTTGTCTTTGTTTTTGACAATATTCCTCGCTTCAATTCTGTTTCTTCTTGTTTTTCACATTATATTTCTTGGCCTTTGGTATGTTGGTCTTGTTTCCCGTGTGGCTGGAAGGAGGCCAGAGATCTTGACAATTCTTCAAAATTGTGCTGTAAGTGTTGAAGACACATTTGGCCTCATATAGTAAATTAAATATTTTTTCCCTTTTATTTTATTTTTTTGACTTTTTCTGTGGCTTATCTGTAGGTTATTAGTGTATTCTGCTGTGTATTCTACAGTCATTGCGGTAATCGTGCTATTTTGAGACATAGACCGCTTGAACGAAGAAATTCTAGTTGGTTTTCTTTATGGAAGAAAGGAGAGAGGAACACATGGCTTGCGAAATTTCTCCGTATCAATGAGTTGAAAGACCAGGTCTGCTCCTCATGGTTTGCTCCAGTTGGGTCTGCAAGTGATTATCCACTTTTGTCGAAGTGGGTTATATACGGGGAGGTACAATTGGAAGCCATTTATTTTGTACAATCTGTTTTTTCCCTGCAAATGTAGTGCGTTATGTTGTTTATTTTTTATAATGTTGGTTGTTAGAATCTTTTTCTGACTTGCAGTTAGGCAGTGACCATGGTGGTTCATCAGATGAAATCTCTCCTATATACTCGTTGTGGGCCACATTTATTGGCCTTTACATTGCCAATTACGTCGTGGAGAGGTCAACAGGGTTAGTATGTTTGGCATGATTTCATGACAAAAAATATTGTTTGTTGTATGTTGATTTGATGAAGATGTAAGAATAGTTTGCATGACTACTTTTTGGTTTGATAATGCTTGCTTATGCATTTCTGTTTTGCTGCTTATTATGTTGATCTCTGACTATCACCAGGTGGGCTCTTACTCACCCTTTGTCGGTTGAAGAATATGAAAAGGTGAAGAAGAAGCAACTTAAACCTGAGTTCTTGGATATGGTTCCTTGGTATTCAGGGTATATGTCTATTCTTTCTTTGCCTCATGCAGCTTTTATTCCTTTACTTTTTATTTTTTTCTTTCTTGGGGTTGAGGTGAACCTACTTTGCTAATGTCTCCATATTGCAGAACATCTGCTGATTTGTTCAAGACAGTTTTTGACCTCCTGGTATCAGTGACTGTATTTGTTGGTCGGTTTGACATGCGTATGATGCAGGTATAGTGCCATATGTCCTAGTAAATTGAATAGTGTTTCATTATGTACTTTTTGATATTATAGATCTCACTCCTTTTTCACAATATTCTTCAAATTTTATAGACTTTTAGGGCTATTTGCTGAGCAATATGATGTTTCTTGAATTATCTTGTCTCACCAGCTTGGTTGTTGCTTAATTTTCTAGGCTAATCTAGCTAGATTCTAGGTTTAGTTCTTTGCACTTATAGACAATAAGGAACTTTACCTCCCAAGGGTTCGCAACCATTGTAATGAGATCCATAGGTAGTAATATTTGTGTATTGTTATTTTTATGTTTTTGATTTACTCAAGTTCAGACTTCCCATGTCTATTTTTGGCTAGATATACTAATGATATAATCATACCCATGCTGATAATATTCTTTATAAGGTGAATAGTCTGTATCTTTGAATTTTTCATTTCAGAAAATAAAAAATTTAGGGGAATATGATGCCTACAACCCCTAACGTTTGATGGATGTTTCAAATGAACCACATGAGCAAAATAAGTTACCCTAAACCGTAAACTCTTATACCTACACCCTAAATCTTGAGTCTTGGGTGCCCTTCTGGATTTAAGAATAAATGGAAGGGTCCATTTGACACATTCACGAAACTTTGGGGGTCTAGGAGTAGGCGCCGTTTGCCAAAATCCTTTCTAGTCCTTATAAGGATTTTATGACATCATTTTCCTTCTTATTTTTCCATTATTAGGCTGCAATGAACAAGGATCAAGAGGGTGGTCAGATAGGAGATTTCTTGTATGATCATTTTAGAGAAAAAGATCATCTATGGTTTGACTTCATGGCTGATACTGGTGATGGTGGCAACTCATCGTACTCTGTGGCACGGCTACTTGCGCAGCCTCTTATTCAGGTTACAAGAGGTGATTCTGTTTTCACCCTACCTCGTGGAGATGTATTACTTATTGGAGGGGATCTTGCGTAAGTTGGCTATGTTTCTTATACATGATTTGTAATATGATATCAAGATACCAAAATTAATTACTCATAATGGCTTACTTGTGTAGATATATGCTGACACTCTTGATAATCCAGGGAATGATCAAGTAGTTGTTGGCTCTGCTAGACTATCAATGTCAAGGGTTTTGACAATGGGTAGAGCTGACCAAATATCCAATTATTGAAAGTTGAATCCTTGAATAATTTTTAGTGTACTCAATTGTTGATGGTGATGTTGAGAAAGGTTGACATTGTCCAAGGCTAAAAAGGCTGATTTATTTATTGAAATATCTGGTTTTTTGGGGTATAATAGCTCGCTAATGTAATGGTGATTGCTAATAAGAGTACCTCTTTAAGTTGCTTTTAGTTTGATATTTTGGTTATTCATTTAGACATTGGATTAGGGATAATTACAAAATTGAACTCCATGATGACAGTTCTGGTGAATAATTTAGTTTTTAAAGTAAATATCCTCAAATTGACAAGTATAACTCAGAGCAAAACTTCTGAATTTCCATTGTTGTTTCAAGTTTGGCATGCTAGCATCCTCATTGCTACCATTGTCTTTTCTGAATCTCCACATTGCTGCTGCTGTGCTGCCAGTGGTAGTGGCATCAGAACTGCCTCCCCCAGAAAACTCATAGCTTTGCTGTTCAGTCACCATTTTTCTTATCATGTCCACTTCTCCTTGCCACCATTGCCTCAATACACATACAGCCAATCTGTTGGCATTATCAAACTGCTAGACACTGGTTATTGAGTTTGCTCATCAGCCCTTTTGGGAGCTACTCTCTGCTAGTATTGTTTCTCTGAAATGAACGTATATGTACCCTTTTTTATGGTGTTGGCACCTCTGTGTTAAAGCTTAGTGAAGCTGCAGTGGAATTTATGTCTAGTACATTGCATCTGTGAATCTGTCATGTTTATATGGATGTTATCCCCAGCATATGTGCTTCTGGGATGTTTATTCTTCCTGGAGTGTGCTGTTAGTTAAAAGTATTTTGGAGTTCAATTGCACATGTCCTGTAGCATTGAAGGAAACAATATGCCTTTTTTAAATTTTTTCCTCAAATAATTTGTGTATGCTAATTTTGTATATTCTTTACTTTTTTTTTTCCTTCAAAATATTTATGTTTTTTAATTTTTTTGATTCATTATAGGTACCCTAATCCATCAGCATTCACGTATGAAAGGCGCCTCTTCCGTCCCTTTGAATATGCTCTTCAGCCCCCGTCATGGAATAAAAAAGATCATGTTGCTGTAAACAAGCCCGAGTTACCCAGTGGGGTTCCTGAACTAAAGCAATATGATGGGCCTCAGTGTTATATCATCCCTGGAAATCATGGTTAGTTTCAAGTTTTTGCCTGAGCTGCCTTGAAATGATTTATTTTCTATAGACAAGCTCTCGAACTAATTTTTTTTCTTGACTTTACATCGTAGCTGTAATAGTCTGATAACTTCAACCAGTGAATGTGTACTTTCCTGGTTTCTGATTATTATATTATGATCTCTGCGTTCCTTGATATTTAGTATTGTAAGCCGGTGTAATGGTTTTCTTTTTCAAATAACAGATTGGTTTGATGGACTACATACTTTTATGAGGTTCATTTGCCATAAGAGCTGGTTGGGTGGGTGGTTTATGCCTCAGAAGAAGAGTTATTTTGCTTTGCAACTCCCCAAAGGATGGTGGGTATTTGGTCTTGATCTAGCACTTCACTGTGATATTGATGTGTACCAGTTCAAATTCTTTGCTGAACTAGTGAAGGAAAAGGTATTTTCTGCTTTCTGTTTCTCGCTATCTTACTAATTAGATTTAGTTCCCCAATGACAACCCAACCTCCAGCCTCGCCCCCACCACACTGTGCAGACATACAAATTAAACTTAATTCCTCTAATGTTGGTATGTTGGAGATTGACTTCTTCAACATCAACAAGAGATCTAACCAATCAGGCTATTCTTTTGGTGACAATCAATCAAATGTTTTTCTCAGCATAAGCTTCCGCTTTAGATATTTCACCTTTTAATTCCTCGTATCTCTAGTTTGTGAGAATTTGATTTAGCTCTTCCTTTTTGTGTATTCATCTAGTCTCTCTTTTATGCTTCTTTCTAATTCTGTCTTGAGAAAAATCATATCATTATTTATTATTTTAGGTTGGAGAGCATGACTCTGTCATCATCATGACACATGAACCAAATTGGCTTGTTGATTGGTACTTTAATGATGTTTCTGGGAAGAATGTCAAGTACTTGATATGTGATTATCTGAAAGGAAGGTGTAAGCTTCGAATTGCTGGGGACTTGCATCATTACATGCGTCATTCAAACATTCCATCGGACGAACCTGTTTATGTGCAGCATCTACTTGTTAATGGATGTGGTGGGGCATTTTTACATCCCACCCATGTCTTCAGTAACTTTAAAAATTTTTATGGGACTACATACGAATGCAAGGCTGCTTATCCTACATTTGAAGATTCAAGCAGGGTAAATGTTTAGGAATTTATATATATTATGTATTGCACTGCCTTGATTTTCCATTTGTTTTTTGTTGCTATAGTGTGTTTTTTCACTTGATTTAGATAGCATTGGGAAATATTTTGAAGTTCCGAAAGAAGAACTGGCAATTTGATTTCATCGGTGGCATTATATACTTTGTGTTAGTCTTTTCTATGTTTCCACAAGTAAGTTTCTGTTCAGTTCTGAACGATTCAGATTATTGCTAGTTATCTTTGCATTAGGTATCTTGGGACTAATAGCTAGATGATGACGGTTCTTTTAATTTTTAGAGATGTGACTGAATTTTCTCCCCTTATTTCTAGTGTGAGCTCGATCACATCCTGCGAGAAGATTCATTTTATGGTCACTTGAGGAGTTTCTTTGGTGCAGTGTGGAATGCTTTTATGTATGTGCTGGAACACTCTTATGTATCCTTTGCAGGTGCTCTGCTGTTGCTAATTGTAGCAGCTACATTTGCCCCTTCCAAATTATCTAGGAAGAAACGTGCAATAATTGGACTGCTACATGTTTCCGCACATCTGGCAGCAGCTCTTATTCTTATGTT
>SKCR01049763.1:0-54965 GCA_019454045.1 Zanthoxylum bungeanum
TATTTTACAAATGTCTTAAATTGAGGGAATTGATTAAATTATAAGTGTAAACGATTAATTTCTCTTTTATTAAGTGTACATTTTTTAATGTTCATCACATCCCCAACAAATATATTACTAATCCATAGTAATTTAAGCGAAAATTTAAAGAAAATCTAATCCAAATCAGTATTTGTTTTCTTTCTTTCTTTCTAAATTATCAAATAGGTAAATTCCCCTATACTTTTTACCATTCTTTCATACACACATAAAATAAAGTATCAATCAATTCATTATACCCAAAATATTCTCAAGTCTTGTTGAAAATAGTGTAATAGTTTATCATAAAGTTATATTAGAATTCACACATTTTGGCAATGGTAATTTATTTATATAAAAATATAGTTTTTTTTAAATAATAAATCTTCAATCCTTGTAATGACCTTTGGGCCAGTGACTCCCAAACCAGATGACTTTAGAGTACTAGGTGTTAAGACACCCCTACGGGCTTAATGCTCGGATCTCAGATGTTAAAAAGAAGAAGTGTCTGATTGTTGGACAATTATGACCCATAGCGTCACTATTTGTAAAAGACATTGTTGTTTTTTGTAAAAATTAACTATGTGACAATGAAAATTACATTTTATCATTTCGTAATTAGATTACTTTAATATATAAATGATAAAAGTCCTTATGATTAGTTCCCGATTATAAGATATTAGACAATATCAATCTACAAAGGTTTAATCATTAAATATCCATAATCGTAGTATTATCGAGACTGGACATCGATAATATAGAATAGACTAGTATTGCACTTGTGCGTGTTACGGAAGCGTAACATCATAGTTCTCATATATTTAAGTATTGGATACTTATGCAAGTGCGATAGGAGGTTGTGTTTACCGATGGTACGGAAACAGCTTCGCTCTGGATAGACCCCTCGGAATCTCATTGGTAGTATGAATATGTGTCTATGGGAATCCGAATCAGGATGGGTGTATTTGGTCTTAACCTGAGACTTGCATCACTAGTACTTGCGACAATCAATACGCTTTGGTTTTGGTCATCCGGGACTTTAACAGGTTCTGTGTACGCCTCTTCTAGGTTTATTGAGAATCGTAGTGTATTGGGTGTGATGTCAAGACGGAAGTATCACTTCAGTCATATGGAGATGATGATCACACATGGATACAGAACTGGTACTCTAATGGGTTGCAACCATCGGGATAATATGACAAGGTCATGATTATCCGATTAAAAGAGACTAGTTGTTTGTGATCCGATATATGCTTCGTACGAGGCAGACACTATTCCAGCCCCAGGCCTTGCATGTGACATCTGATACTGGATCGATATAAGCAATACTACGTATACTATGCCTGACAAAGATTATATATTCCTTAAAGAATATTTTTGGAGAATTGGGTAGGCACGACACTTTGCTAGAAGCCAACCATGTCTCGTAAATCGGTAAGAACGTGGTACTGGGTACGCACATGTTCGGATAGTCCGACGACCAGATTTACTGCCAACATATCCAGAGATCTCATGGGTCACTTCCCGAAGATTCACCAATGACGTATGACTCGAGAAAATTAATCTGGGATTAATTACGGTGAGAATTTATCTGGGATAAAATTCTATTAGAAGAGAGAGAACGATTAATTTGGAATTAATCGATTAAATAATATATTCGATATATTAAATGGAATTAGATTTCATAACGAAATTAAAATTGGATTTTAATTCGGGCGAACGAATTAATTTAGAGTTAGTTCGCGAGCGACTTTCTTAATAATTTTGCGAGACACTATTATTTAATTAAATTATATTTGATTACGTCGCTACGGAAAATTCATTAATTCAGAATTAATGAACCCGAGCCCGAGATGTGTTTGCGGGCCCACTCGGATTTTGAATCAAGTGGGGCCCACATCCAGTAACATCATTAGTCACTTTAGTGATATAAGTCTTGTCAACTTTTGATGATAGACATCTAGTCACTTTTGGTGATGGGAGTGGTTGGGAACATTAAATGTAATTTTCCCTCCAAAATTTTCTTTAGCCTTTTGGTAAAGAATATACCAAAGTTTTGGTTTTGACTTTTTCATAAGTTGTATTTGTTTTAGAATCAAAAACACAAGCAAAACAAAAACACTCTCCCTATTTCTCTCTTTGCCGAACACTACAACAACAAAGGAAGGATTTTTGTTGCAATTTTTCTTCCTAAGCTAGCACTTAAAGATCATACCTAGGTGATAAGGAAACCATCATTTGAGTTTGGAATCCTTCTCAAGCTTGGAGCTCATCAACTTCATTCATACATAAGGAAAGCTTGGAGACATTCTAAGGAGCAAAGATTTTTGTTCTCTACACATCCTCTCTATCGATCTTTGTAAGTATTATTCTACTATACTTTCTTTTAGTATTCACATTATTTCATGCTTGAAATGTTCTTGGGATGATCTTAGAGACCAACAATGGTATCATAAGCCTATTTTGAGCATGAAAAGAACTTAGGGTTTATATACTTGAATTTGAGTATTTTTTATTTGAGCATTATTTGATCAAATTGTTTGTTTGAGTATGCTTATATAATGATAACTAAGTGTTATGCATGATCAATTTGATGAAAAATTAATTGGATTAATTTTCCCAAAATTCTTAGGCTTGGCCGAATGTATATAGATCATAGGTCATGGTGATTTTTTGTTTTTTAAATCATTGGATGTGTTTAAAATACATGGATATATTAGTTTGTGATTTAATTGGATTGAAATCAAAATTGATATAAAAAGTCCCTCCATTGCCGTGACCAAGGGAGCATGAAAATGAGTTGATTTTGTTTCAATAATGTTGGACATGTGTTGAATATAATAAAGCATGATTAATTGATTAAATTAGTATTTTGGAAATGTTAATTTGAATAATTAATTATGACTATACACTTTAATTAATTAAATCATGATATTTGGAATATTAAAATTTAATTAGTTAGGCTTAATTTGGAATTGGGCTAAAATTGGGCTATTTGGGCCTAATGGGCTTGGTTGGGCCAAGTTGGTTTGGGACAATTGGATTGGATCCAAATATGGCCTAAACCATTCCATTAAGTCCAAATATAACAAATGGACCTTTAAGTAATTAATTGGGCCTAATGGGCCAAAATTAATTTTGTGGCAAATGGTGATTCCTTATTGGGCTTTGGTTGCCAAAGTTCATGCCTTGATAAATTAATTGAAAGCCCATTGGACTTTAATTAAATTGACATTGGATGTTAATTGGGCTTTGAGACCCATTAAGATTAGATTTAGAATCTAAGTCGTAAAGGCGCATTAAAACTGTAATTATTTAATTTGGAATTAAATATAGATTTGGTATTGAATACAAATTAAATTGGATTTAAAATTGTAGTTCGATATAATTCAAGAATACGTACTTGGAGTACTTATTCTTAAAACGAGTTGGACTCGCGCAAATCAAATCGTTGTTTGAACATTGGATGATCACTTAATTCAAAGATTAATTAATTGGATTAGATTGATTGAATACCATGCTTTGTGTGAATACATGGATGTGTTGTATGAATAATGTATATCGGATGGATATTAGAAGGGTGAGGGCAATTTTGGAAATTGTTGTAATCAATTTAGAATTTATTAAATTGGACCTGCGTGTCCAGCCTTTATCTCTCGATTCTTTGTAATTCTCTTCTCACCAATTCCCCTCAATGTAAATGAGGTTTCTTTAATGTATTATGTAATTGGGTAGAAGTTAGAATAGTGTTAGCCGGGGAGAGGAAATGGAGTGATTTATTCTAGGAACAATTTGTGAGATATCCATCCGCATATCATTATTAATTTATTTATCGCGCCTTATTATGCTTTTAGAATGCATGCTTAAGGGTGTATAATGAGACCTAATCAAAGATAATTAATTGGTTGCCAATTACGCGAAAAAACCCTCAACAAATATTAAGCGTTTTCCTTCCATTGTGTGATTCATTCTCAAGATCCAAGATTGGCACTGGTTTGTTGGCCAAAGTCAAGACCTTTGTCCATCGCGGATGTGTTTGAATCATGAAGGCTTTGTTCCATATCGTATGTCTTGTCCAAGTTGTGATTTGTTGGCCAAAGTCAAGATCACTTCTTGTCCATCGACATCAATTACGAAGCTTTCCAAAGTCAATGGGTCCTGCTTAACTGGAATTATTAAGCTTGTTGTGCCAAAGCCAAGGCTTAGTTGATTCAGAGGAAAATGTTAGGAAAATATATTGGATATATTGGCATATATATTATATATGTTTCGGACTTGGAGGTCCACCTACCGGATCTAGGAATTGGATGAGATCCAATTGATCTTAGAGATCTACCTAGTTAAATATCATACAACTTATTGGCCAAAGTCAAGGTTGTGTGTTATTTAACGGGATCCTAGCCCACTACGAAACTGGGTTTCCCGAGTACTCAACAGAGGGTTAGAGGCTCGCCGAAAAATAGTGGGAGGCCAGTATTGAATTTGCAATTTTGTTCAAATACTTGGCTTTACACGCTTTCAAATTATTTGTCAATTTTATATATTTATTAGTTGGACTAATATTTTATTATTTTTCTTGTAACAGTTAGACTGTACCCATACATCGTTAATTGAATAGTTTGACTATTGCAATTAAGATGACATGAAAGTTGAGCATTAGAGACATAATCATGGGCGACAATGTCTTTAATGGCGCGAACTTTCCAGACTGGGACATGAATCTCAGGATTGTCCTGGGATCCGAGAAGTTGCTCTACATTGTAGATAGACCCTTTGGGCCTAAGCACGGACCTGAGCAGATAATTGAGCTTGAGCTTTGGAAGACTCATAGCGATGACAACTCAACTGCTCAATCTGTAATGCTTGCTGCTATGACTCCATAATTCCATTGTCAGAACAAAGGATTGGATCCCTATGAAATGATGGCGAAGTTGCATGATCTTCATCAATCTAATCTTAGATCGTAAAAATATAAGTTGCAGAAGAAGCTCTTTCACGCTCGTATGTCAGAGGGTACATCTGTCAAGCACCATGTGTCGTAGATGATTGCTGACATCGAACAGTTGGGCATAGTCTTCGAGGCTGAGACTTCTATAGATTTGATCTTACAGTCTCTTCCTGACAGCTGGAGTGGGTTTATTATGAACTACAATATGATGAACCAAGGAATATGTAATCTATATTAGGCGTAGTATACGTAGTACTTCGTATTGCGATCCAGTATCGGATGTCACATGCTAGGCCTGGGGTTGGAATTGTGTATGCCCCGTACGAAGCACATATCGGATCTCTGGTAACTAGTCTCTATAATTGGATAATCATGACCTAGTCATATTATCCCGATGACTGCAGTACTAAAGAGTAATAGTTCCATATCCTATGTGACCATCATCTCCATATGACTGGAGTGATACTTCCATCTTGACATCACACCCAATACACTACGATTCTCAATATACCCAGAAGAGGCGTACACAGAACCTGTTGAAGCCCTGGACGACCAAAACCAAAGTATATTGATTGTCACAAGTATTAGCGATGCAAGTCTCAGGTTAAGACCAAATACACCTACCCTGATTCGAACTTCCATAGACACATAGTCATACTACCAATGGAATTCCGAGGGGTCTATCCAGAGCGAAGCTGTTTCCGTACCATCGGTAAACACAACCTCATATCACACTTGCATAAGTATCCAATACTTAAATATATGAGAACTATGTCGTTATGCTCCCACAACGCGCACAAGTGCAGTACTAGTTTATTCCGCATTATCGATGTCCAATCTCGATAATACTCCGACTAGGGATGTTTTAATGATTAAACCTTAGTGGATTAATATTGTCTCATATCTTATTAATTTGGAACTAATCATATGGACTTTTATCATTTATATATCCCGGTAATCTAATTACAAATGATAAAAGAGCAATTTCCTTTGTCACATAGTTAATTTGTACAACAACACCATGTTCTGTACAAATAGTGATGCTATGGGTCATAATTGTCCAACATTGAGGGCTTGGCCTAAGGCGACTTGTGGTGTAAAGAAGAAGAAGAAGGGCAATGCCAAATCGTCAAAACCTTCTGGGAAGGGTAAGGACAAATCCCAAGATGTATGTCTGTAGTACAGCAAGTGGGGTCACTGGAAGCGTGACTGTCGCGAGTACAAGGCACACATGAAGGAAATCAAAGCGGGCAAGGCACCGGCTTCAGATATGTTTGTTATAGAAATAAACATGTCTACTATTAGTTTTAAAAATTGGATTTTTGATTCTGGTTGTGGTACTCATATATGTACTGATGTGCAGGATCTGCAGATTAGCAGGATACTGGCCTCAGGAGAGATCGACCTTCGCATTGGAAATGGGACTCGAGTTGCCGTTTTGGCCGTTGGGACTTATGTTTTGGAACTGCCCTCTGGGCATGTACTTAGACTTTCAGACTGTTATTTTGTACCTAGTTTGACTAGGAATATAATATATGTATCTTCATTAGCCCAATGTGGGTATACTTTTGTATTTAGAAACACTAGGTGTTTTATGTATAAAAATGATATGGAGATATGCAGTGCTGATGTAAATAATGGTCTTTATATTTTGAATATAATTCAATCTCAAACATATAATGTAACAAACAAAATGCTTAAATTAAGTAACAAAGATGAAACTTATATGTGGAATTGTCGTCTGGGACACATCAATAAGACTCGCATATCCACACTTTCGAAGAGTGGGTACTTGGACGGATTTGATCCAAATTCATATGACGTCTGCGAATCTTGTTTATTAGGCAAAATGCCTAAAACACCTTTTAGTGGAAAGGGTGCACGTGCCACCGAACTGTTAGCCATTGGTCATAGTGACGTTTGTGGGCCCATATCTAGCCCGGCTAGAGGTGGATATGAATACTTCGTAACCTTTACGGATGATGCATCGCGTTATGGTTATGTATATCTTATGAGACACAAGTCGGAAACCTTTGAGAAATTCAAAGAGTTTCGACACGAAGTAGAAAAATAGACCGGCAAAAGTATTAAGATATTACTGTCAGACCGTGGTGGCGAATACTTAAGCAATGAGTTTCTTGATTACTTGAAAGAATATGGTATTCTTTCAGAGTGGACTCCTCCCGGAACACCGCAATTAAACGGTGTGTCTGAACGGAGAAACCGAACTTTGTTAGACATGGTAAGGTCGATGATGAGTCGCACAGAGCTACCTATTTCCTTCTGGGGATATGCATTAAACAGTGCAATGCTTATTTTGAATAAGGTTATGTCAAAGTCTGTTCAACAGACTGCGTATGAGATATGGACAGGAAAGAAACCGGGTTTCTCATTCCTGAAGATTTGGGGTTGCTGGGCATACGTCAAACGTTTGGAAGGAACCAAACTAGAACCCAAATCAGATAAATTCTTATTTGTAGGATATCCTAGGGAAACCAAAGGATATTACTCTTATCACCAACAAGAGAACAAAGTTTTTGTTGCTCTACATGCATTTTTCCTTGAGAAATAATTCCTAAAAGCAGTGGTTAGTGGGAGGAAAGTAGATCTCGATGAAAATCGGAGTGATACTGTTCCTGGCACAGAATCCTTAACGGAACATGAACAGTTCATCAGAGATGAAACTGTACCACAATCTTCGAATACATAAGAACCGCGTAGATCGGAGAGAGTCAGAAAACAACCTAAGAGGTATGGGTTTCTGATCTCACCTCATATGGATATCAATCTCATTGAGGATAACGAGCCGGCTACGTATGAGGAAGCGATACAAGATATCGACTCCGCTTTATGGCATGAGGTCATGAAGTCCGAAATGGATTCCATGTACACCAACCAAGTTTGGACACTGGTAGATGCACCAGAAGGCGTAAAGTCTATTGGTTGCAAATGGTTCTTCAAGAAGAAAACCAGCATGGATGGCAACATACAAACGTACAAAGCTAGGCTTGTAGTGAAAGGGTATCGTCAATGACATGGTGTCGATTACGATGAAACTTTTTCACATGTTGCAATGATTAAATCCATTCGGATTGTGCTTGTTATTGCTGCATATTTCGATTACGAGATATGGCAGATGGACGTCAAAATCGCTTTCCTTAACGGAAAACTTTTGGAGGATGTTTATGTTGGGGTTGGTGCTCAGAGCGCCAATCCGCTCCGTATTTATGTCTGATTCATGAATACGAACAATCCATTTTTCCATACTATTACTTATTTATGGTTTCACCTCTTGTTTTTATATACGTATTCGATCTGATTACGATTAGATTGAAACTAAATGTTGTTTAGTGATATGTATATATTAGACAAAGACCCGATAATATATAATGCAGTACACAGTTACAAAGGTTGTTTGTAATTGACATTGGGAAGTGTCACTGTTAAATGTATATTATCAAATATAGTTAATGGTCAAGATTCACTAACACGGGTCGGTTAGTCAAATCCGTTGAGACCAGTACATGTCGTATATCGAGACTTGGTCCGATGGTTTATCCCAATGAACCATGAGTATATGGAGACTCGTATAGACGTGGAGGTGTTTATAATAGATAAACACTGAACGACTCACCGAAGATTCTTAATGGATGGTACACCAACGTCAATAAGAATCTTCTCGGGTTGAGTAGCATAGTGCTCCTTCGAATTGAGATACCACTGTAGATGTATGAGACATCATCCACACTTATATGGCAGTCACGTCACCGATCTATTTAGATCAGACCTCCACATGTTCGTTGGGTGTGGATCGATCCTCAAGATATCCTGTGTGTATCAAGATAGGATCCGTCAGTTCTATGTACATAGTATAGGTAGTCCATATATGATTAGCAGTCTGTTAAATCTGTGACCACAGTAAACTTCGGAAGTAAGTTTCGAATGTTATTTAGAGATTGCTAATAGATACGTCGACTGGATAATACCTATATAGATTTGACGTTTACATCTATATCTCTGGTGTTATCCGGATACCTATGACGGATGGATTATACGTATGCAATGACCTCGACCTGTATGATGCAGCTAGTTTATCCGTGGTAGTCATAATTTACGGGTGGGTAAATTATAGACACGAAATTTGATTTTGTGACGGATATACCTGAATCTAGAGAGTCTCACTAATGAAATATACTCGTAGAGCACTAGGGCGACTTTTATAAATAATGGTGATTATTTATAAATCGTTTAAACGTTAAACGAAAAATATATGGGAACGGGCCGAACAGTCATTTCCTAATTGTGGGCAACACAAACTGGACGACGCATGCTGTCCCGGGCTCGCGGCCCGGTCGAGAGTACGGAATAGCCACGGGGGACTAAACCGGAGAATAATGGAGTCGCCACCCGGTGTGAACCGGGATAAAGATTTAAGGCCGCACTCACCCCTCGCAAGGGAAGACCTCAAACCGTTGGGTTCGGAATGGTCCCTTACTTATGCCACTTGTAATGAAAGGATTTATATGATAATTTAATCAGGCTTAAGTAACACTTATTTCTAAGAATATCATGCTTCTAAATCCACATACATACATCAACAAGTTCATCTAAATTTATATGTAACACATATTCGAATTTGCATACAGCCTATTTGCATGTAATCTATGTCTCAATTTGCATACATAAGGTTTATCATACGGCAAGCATACAAGTTAATGAACGCATTGGTGGACACAGAAGCGCAAACAAATAGCATTCTTACTAGCATGCATATTAAGAAAAGATATTTAAGCGCATAACAGAAATAGACAAATAGAGAGGTAATACAAATGCATAACGTAAAAAAAAAGAACTATGTGCTAAGATGGATATGTCGTAATGTGATGCAAGAGGATCTGTTTACCGTGGGCATTCGTGCAGCATTCGTAGACGCGTTCGAACGGTAAACAGAAGGTTCTCGTTTAAGATTTAATTTAATTTCCCATGTGTTTTAAATGTGTTTTATTAATTGGGATGTGTTTTATGGGCTTTGGTGGGTTAATTGGGCTTGGGTGTAAGGCTAGCAGCAAAACCAGAATTACCGACACCGTTCGAACGCTTCCTCGAACGCGACACGAACGCCCGCAATCTGTTTGGTGTTCGAACGTATACATGAACGCAGCACGAACGAAAACAGTGAACCTTGTTTATTCTGAATTTCCCCTTCCGATATCCGTTTCCCGCGGCTTCCGTGACACAAAAGGTAGTGCCTCCAAATGAGACTCATCATCGGGTTTCACATGCAAAAATACAATGCCTACAGTCGCCCCCACTTTGATGGGACTTGTGTAATGTGCAACAGTGACAATCCTATCAAAGTTATGCAATGCATTTTCACTTACCTGGCTCGCCAATTGCCACTTGACTTTCCACATGCTGAGTTGATTTAGGTGGTGAGGTTCTGTGACCCTTGGTTCATTCCCGAACCGTGTTGTGATGTGGTCCATTCCCGAACCGTTGCCGTAAGGTGGTCCATTCCCGAACCGTTACTGTGAGTTGGTCCATTCCCGAACCGTTACTGTGAGGTGTTCATTCCCGAACTGTTATCGTGAGGTGGTCCATTCCCGAACCGTTACTGTGAGGTGTCCATTCCCGAACTGTTACTGTAAGGTGGTCCATTCCCGAACTGTTACTGTGAGGTGTCCATTCCCGAACTTTTATTGTAAGGTGGTCCATTCCCGAACCGTTACTGTGAGGTGTCCATTCCCGAACTGTTACTGTGAGGTGGTCCATTCCCAAACCGTTACTGTAAGGTGGTCTATTCCCGAACCGTTACTGTGAGATGTCCATTCCCGAACTGTTACTGTGAGGTGGTCCATTCCCGAACCGTTACTGTGAGGTGGTTCATTCCCGAACCGTTACTGTGAGGTGTCCATTCCTGAACTATTACTGTAAGGTGGTCCATTCTCGAACCGTTACTGTGAGGTTCCTATTCCCGAACTGTTACTGTAAGGTGGTCCATTCCCGAACCGTTATTGTGATATGTCCATTCCCGAACTGTTACTGTGAGGTGGTCCATTCCCGAACCGTTACTGTGAGGTGGTTCATTCCCGAACCGTGCTTCCATTCTTGGAGTGCCATTTCCCGCTTGTTCATTCTCGAACTGTGTTTCCATTCTTGGAGTGCCATTCCCGGGTCGTTCATTCTGAACTGTGTTCCATTCTTGAGTGCCATTCCCGGCTTGTTCATTCTCGAACTGTGTTTCCATTCTTGGAGTGCCATTGCCGGCTAAACTGATATTGATGCTTGTAGGCACTGCATTTTTACGCATAAGTCCCTATGATGAGTCTCATTTGGAGACACTACCTTTTAAGTCACGGAGGTCACGGGAAACGGACATCGGAAGGGGAAATTCAGAATAAACAAGGTTCACTGTTTTCGTTCGTGCTGCGTTCGTGTTTACGTTCGAACGACAAACGGATTGCGGGCGTTCGTGCCGCGTTCGAGGAAGCGTTCGAACGGTTGTCGGTAATTCTGGTTTTGCTGCTAGCCTCACATCCAGCCCAATTAGCCCCCAAAGCCCATAAAACACATCCCAATTTAAATAAATAAATATTAATTAAAACATTAACTAAATAATATGATACTAAATTAATTAAATGATTAAATAAAACATATACCAAACATAAAATAAACAATTACCAACTTAAACTAAAATCATGCCTAAATTAAACAAATCACACACTAAATCAAAATATAATCATGCCTAATTAAAATCAATCAACCAATTATATTCCCAATCTAATAAGATTATTCCCAAACTTAAAATATTGTATTCCTAATCCAAGCCAATCAAATATTCAACCTTCCCTATCTAGCCAAGATTTGTCCCCCTCAATCTTTGACTTCCCTTAACCAAACCAAATCAAATCTTGACTTCCCTTAACCAAACCAAATCAAATCCCTTTCCTTGTCAAACCTAACCCTTTGCCTATAAAAAGAAGCCTTCACCAACCTTCTCAAGGCTAATCCTTAGTTAGTCCCCTAGTCCCCTAGTCCCTAACTCACACACAACACACATAAAAATTACAGGAGGAACACACCCAAGGAAACAATAAGCAAAAGATAAAGAGGAAAAGGCAGCGAAACCACAAGGAAATAATAGCAAAAGATAACGAACGAGAACAGTGAACCAGTGAACCAACCAGGAGAGTTGCGGAGCATCCCCCCTTTCGACGATCGTGTACCGTACATCCGAGAGATGATTTAAAAGGTTAGACCTGAGGGTACCTTTTCATTAGTTTACATTCGTTTTATTATTATTATTATTGCATTCTATTCGCATGAGAGTCGTTTATGGAAGCATGTTGTGGCTCGAATGAAATGGAAGAGTGTCGTCTCTTGTGGTATATAGGATGGAAACCCAGACGTAAATTCCGTAGCCGAATCCGAATGGACGGTAGTGCGGTCTGTACATGGGACACAACTCCACGTACCACTTGAGTAAACGGCACATTCTCTTGTTTTGTGTTGCTTTTATGTATTTATTTTTGTCATTTAAATTCTGCATGTTGCTTATTTATGCATGACTCAATCGAGCGCATGGGCTTAGTAAGTGCGATGTGAGATCCCCTATGGGGAGGGGTTAAAGCCCTTTACCACGATGCTTTGCCGCGCCGGTTGATGTGTGTTCGGTTGGATGCAAGACACGTTCAATCAGACATACTTAGGATAATATGATTGTCTTTGTGTTTTTATGCATGATGTGATGTGACGCGCATGGGCTTAGTATGTTGGTCTAAAGGTCCTCTCTTTGAGAGATCAAGAGCCCCCATAAGGCCACCTTTACGGCAGTAGTACTTCGCCGCGCCCCCTTTTATTTTGATGTTTATGCATTTTGCCCATTTCATGCATCAGGTCCGTGTCCGTTCGAACGCGTTCACGAACGCAATTCGAACGCGCATACATTTCGCCTTATCATGCATCAGGTCTCATTTCCGTTCGAACGCGTTAACAAACGCCATACGAACGTGAGTATTCTGTTTCATTTCCATTCGAACGCGTTAACAAACGCCATACGAACGTGAACATTCTGTTCCATTTCCGTTCGAACGCGTTTACGAACGCTACTCGAACGCGAGCATTCTGTCTCATTTCCGTTCGAACGCGTTTACGAACGCTACACGAACGCGCACACACTGAACTGAGTCTGTCTTATCATATTCATGCATAATTGCCTCTTGGTTGATCTTTCTTGTGTTATATAGCCAACTGTATTATTTGTATTCAAGCATGATTAGGCTGTTAGCATGTTATTTGGTTAATAGGTTCATGAGATAGTACTCAAGCATGATTATGTTGTTCTTAGTTTCCATATCATAGGATTGAAATATGTTCATGAGATTGCCATGTGATGTTGCATGTTGTGATGAACTTGTTGATGTATGCATATGAATTTAGAAGCATGATACTATTGGAAATAAGTGTTACTTAAGCTTAGTTAAATTATTACATGAATCCTTTTTATTACAAGTGACATAAGTAAGGGACCATTCCGAACCCAACGGTTTGAGGTCTTCCCTTGCGAGTGGGTGAGTGCGGCCTTAAATCTTTGTCCCGGTTCACACCGGGTGGCGACTCCATGTTATGTAATTCTTCCCATCTAGGCCGCGAGCCTAGGAACGGCGTCGCCCAGGTCCTGTGTCCTACAGTCTGGCGACTCCACTGGGGATTTAAAGTTGGCCCCGAAATATTGTCTTGTAATGAGTGGATTTATGTTTTAATTGGCCATGTCTATAGTGGATAAGTGAGGGTTTAATCAAGGGCACTTTGAGGCTAGGTAATGGTTTGGTGTCTTCCTTCATCACTACCTTTCTAGAAGGAAAAGCTGTGAGGGCACCTACATGGCCATCTACTTGTAGCCTTTGTGATGGACTAATTTGGAGGACTCGTTGTTTATTCCTGACAACAAGCGATAAGAGCCTAAGAGGCTTGGGTATTTAAGTGAGCCTCGCTCCACCTTCCCTCTGGGGGATCTACAACGGGAAATCCATTTGACAGTCCGTCACACACCATAGCTCATTGGCACGTACCTTAGTGTATAAAAAGGGATACGCTCACTTGGTCACTTGAACCCTTGAGTGGGGAGACCTAGTTGTGGGCTATCCTTCGCCAGTGAGAGCCTTTGTCCATACTCTTGCAAACCCACCCATAGACTGGTTTATATGGTTAAAGTAGCAATTATTTCCTTGAGTATATGCTTGTGGACCATCCTCATTTGGATGCAGTTGGACTATTGTCAGAAATGCGGGCTTGTTGGGCCATTTAAACTGGGGCAAGTTCGTACCTTATGACTATTAGGCCCAAAGCTTCTGAAATGTTGATGGGCCATACTGTAGAAATTATTACGTTTGCATTATCTTTCTTCTATGCTTGTGTTTGGGAACATTGTCATTTGGATCCATTCGGACCTTTTGTCATGGGATATGGGCTTGTTGGGCCATTTAAACTGGGACAAGAACGTATTTCATGACTATTGGGCCAAAGGCTTCTAAATGATTGATGGGCCACTTGTGACTGTGTTCGGAACGTTACCATTCAGATTTAGTTGGGCTCCTTGTCATGAGATGTGAACTCGTTGGGCCATTTAAACTGGGACGAGTCCACTCCTATGGCAGTTAGCCAAAAAACTTCTAAAATGATGATGGGCCGATTTGTGTGCAAATTTTAAAGAGTTGATATATTTCTTGTATCACATGCATCACATGCACCTCATGCATACATGCACCATGTTGACTCCCTTTTGATTTAAAAGCCATCATAGATGCATGTTGGTTAGAGAAGATGACAGACTTGTCAAAAGACCAAGCAGCCACCAAGAATACTGGCAGAAGACCTAGCTCAATGGGATAGGAAACCCAATCATGCATGCATGCATACACGTAACACATTTTGCATCCTTTTGTGTTTGCTCTGTTTTGTAATAACAGGTTTCAGAAGAGAAAAAAAAGAAAGCGGCAAAGAAAAGACAACCAGAATCAGCAACATATGAGTAGTAGTTTTGGGGATGAATCCCAGGGTCGAGGCCCACATCGTCAGAGTGTTGGAATGAATCACGGGGTTGAGGCCCATGTCAGCAGTTTCAGAAATGAATCACAGTGGTGAGGCCCGTATCTGTATCAGTCTGGGGGCGAGGCCCATATCAGCAGTATCAGTCTTGGGGCGAGGCCCGTATCAGTATCAGTCTTGGGGCGAGGCCCATAGCAGTATCAGTCTTGGGGGGGGGGCCCGTATCAGTATCAGTCTTGGGGCGAGGCCCATATCAGTATCAGTCTGGGGGCGAGGCCTTAATCAGTATCAGTCTGGGGCGAGGCCCATATCAGCAGTATCAGTCTTGGGGCGAGGCCCGTATCAGTATCAGTCTTGGGGCGAGGCCCATAGCAGTATCAGTCTTGGGGTGAGGCCCGTATCAGTATCAGTCTTGGGCGAGGCCCATATCAGTATCAGTCTGGGGGCGAGGCCCATATCAGTATCAGTCTGGGGGCGAGGCCCATATCAGCAGTATCAGTCTTGGGGCGAGGCCCATATCAGTATCAGTCTGGGGCGAGGCCCATATCAGCTGTATCAGTCTGGGGGCGAGGCCCATATCAATATCAGTTTAGGGCGACGCCCACATCATTCTGCGGATGAGGCCCACATCAGCAAATTTTGGAATGAATCCAGGGAATGAATCCCAGGGCTGAGGCCCACATCAGCAGAATTTTGGAATGGATCCAGGGAATGAATCCCAAGGTCGAGGCCCACATCAGCAGAATTTGGAATGAATGAATCCAGGGAATGAATCTCAGGGCCGAGGCCCGCATCAGTAGAATTTTGGAATGAATCCGAGGGTCGAGGCCCACATCAGCATCAATCTGGGGGCGAGGCCCATGTCAGTAGCAGCTGGGGCCGAGGCCCACTTCAGCAATCAGTTTTGGGGATGAGTCCCAGGGTCGAGGCCCACGTCGAACACAGCTCGGGATGAATCCCGAGGGTCGAGGCCCACATCAGCATCAATCTGGGGGCGAGGCCCATGTCAGTAGCAGTTGGGGCCAAGGCCCACTTCAACATCAGTTTTGGGGATGAGTCCCAGGGTCGAGGCCCACATCAAACACAGTTTGGGAATGAGTCCCAGGGTCGAGGCCCACATTACATCAGTATCAGCATTGCCGGGTATGGCATTCTGGGGTCGAGGCCCATATTACATCAGATCAATTCTGCCAAGAATGGCACTCCGAGAATGGAGATATAGTCCGGGAATGGGCAGTTCAAGAATGAACAAGTCGGAAATGACACTCCGAGAATGGAGATATGGTCCGGGAATGGGCAGTTCAAGAATGAACAAGTCGGAAATGGCACTCCGGGAATGGAGATCGGTTCGGGAATGGACCACAACGGTGACAGTTCGAGAATGGACTTCATCATATCATATCACAACAACACTCCGGGAATGGAGATCGGTTCGGGAATGGACCATAACGATGACAGTTCGGGAATGGACTTCATCACACTACATCACAGCTATAGTCCGAGAATGGAGATATAGTCCGGGAATGGACAGCTCGAGAATGAGCATGCCGAGAATGGCACTCCGAGAATGGAGATATAGTCCGGGAATGGACAGTTCAAGAATGAACAAGCCGAGAATGGCAATCCAAGAATGGAGCAGAGTTCAAGAATGGACAGGTCGAGAATGGCACTCCAAGAATGGAAGAACGGTTCAGGAAGAAAGCCTACAAGCTCAAGAGGAAGAAAGCCTCATATCAGTATAGTTTGAGAACAAAGCTCAAGGGAAGAAAGCCTCATGTCAACAATTCAGGGAACAAGACCCTCAGCTCAAAATGGGAACAAGACCCTCAGCTCACTTCGGGAATGAACCAGGGGTCGCATCATGTCAGCTTGGGGGCGAAGCCCATATCGGTTGAGGAGCGAGGCCACATCACATCATGTCAGCTTAGGGGCGAAGCCCATATCGGCTGAGGAGCGAGGCTCCACATCACATCATGTCAGCTTAGGGGCGAAGCCCATATCGGCTGAGGAGCGAAGCTCCACATCATCATTTTCGGGATGCGTCCCAGGGTCGAGGCCCACATTTTGTCAGCGGTATGGGATGCGTCCCAGGGTCGAGGCCCCCGTTGTCGGTTGCAGCTATTGGGATGCGTCCCAGGATCGAGGTCCACTGCATCATCATTTTCGGGATGCGTCCCAGGGTCGAGGCCCACATTTTGTCAGCGGTATTGGGATGCGTCCCAGGGTCGAGGCCCCCGTTGTCGGTTGCAGCTATTGGGATGCGTCCCAGGATCGAGGTCCACTGCATCATCATTTTCGGGATGCGTCCCAGGGTCGAGGCCCACATTTTGTCAGCGGTATTGGGATGCGTCCCAGGGTCGAGGCCCCCGTTGTCGTTTGCAGCTATTGGGATGCGTCCCAGGATCGAGGTCCACTGCATCATCATTTTCGGGATGCGTCCCAGGGTCGAGGCCCACATTTTGTCAGCGGTATTGGGATGCGTCCCAGGGTCGAGGCCCCCGTTGTCGGTTGCAGCTATTGGGATGCGTCCCAGGATCGAGGTCCACTGCATCATCATTTTCGGGATGCGTCCCAGGGTCGAGGCCCACATTTTGTCAGCGGTATCGGGATGCGTCCCAGGGTCGAGGCCCCCGTTGTCGGTTGCAGCTATTGGGATGCGTCCCAGGTTCGAGCCACATCATCAGCAGCATCGAGATGCATCTCAGGATCGAGGTCCACTGCAGTATCAGCTCAGCTCGAGACAGCTAGCTAGCCAGGTAAGTAAAATGCATTGCATAACTTTGATAGGATTGTCACTGTTGCACATTACACAAGTCCCATCAAAGTGGGGGGCGACTGTAGGCACTGCATTTTTACGCATAAGTCCCTATGATGAGTCTCATTTTGGAGACACTACCTTTTAAGTCACGGAGGTCACGGGAAACGGACATCGGAAGGGGAAATTCAGAATAAACAAGGTTCACTGTTTTCGTTCGTGCTGCGTTCGTGTTTACGTTCGAACGACAAACGGATTGCGGGCGTTCGTGCCGCGTTCGAGGAAGCGTTCGAACGGTGTCGGTAATTCTGGTTTTGCTGCTAGCCTCACATCCAGCCCAATTAGCCCCCCAAAGCCCATAAAACACATCCCAATTTAAATAAATAATATTAATTAAAACATTAACTAAATAATATGATAACTAAATTAATTAAATGATTAAATAAAACATATACCAAACATAAATAAACAATTACCAACTTAAACTAAAATCATGCCTAAATTAAACAAATCACACACTAAATCAAAATATAATCATGCCTAATTAAAATCAATCAACCAATTATATTCCCAATCTAATAAGATTATTCCCAAACTTAAATATTGTATTCCTAATCCAAGCCAATCAAATATTCAACCTTCCCTATCTAGCCAAGATTTGTCCCCCCTCAATCTTTGACTTCCCTTAACCAAACCAAATCAAATCTTGACTTCCCTTAACCAAACCAAATCAAATCCCTTTCCTTGTCAAACCTAACCCTTTGCCTATAAAAAGAAGCCTTCACCAACCTTCTCAAGGCTAGTCCTTAGTTAGTCCCCTAGTCCCTAGTCCCTAACTCACACACACACATAAAAATTACAGGAGGAACACACCCAAGGAAACAATAAGCAAAAGATAAAGAGGAAAAGGCAGCGAAACCACAAGGAAATAATAGCAAAAGATAACGAACGAGAACAGTGAACCAGTGAACCAGGAGAGTGCGGAGCATCCCCCCTTTCGACGATCGTTGTGTACCGTACATCCGAGAGATGATTTAAAAGGTTAGACCTGAGGGTACCTTTTCATTAGTTTACATCGTTTTATTATTATTATTATTGCATTCTATTCGCATGAGAGTCGTTTATGGAAGCATGTTGTGGCTCGAATGAAATGGAAGAGTGTCGTCTTGTGGTATATAGGATGGAAACCCAGACGTAAATTCCGTAGCCGAATCCGAATGGACGGTAGTGCGGTCTGTACATGGGACACAACTCCACGTACCACTTGAGTAAACGGCACATTCTCTTGTTTTGTGTTGCTTTTATGTATTTATTTTTGTCATTTAAATTCTGCATGTTGCTTATTTATGCATGACTCAATCGAGCGCATGGGCTTAGTAAGTGCGATGTGAGATCCCCTATGGGGAGGGGGTTAAAGCCCTTTACCACGATGCTTTGCCGCGCCGGTTGATGTGTGTTCGGTTTGGATGCAAGACACGTTCAATCAGACATACTTAGGATAATATGATTGTCTCTTTGTGTTTTATGCATGATGTGATGTGACGCGCATGGGCTTAGTATGTTGGTCTAAAGGTCCTCTCTTTGAGAGATCAGAGCCCCCATAAGGCACCTTTACGGCAGTACTTCGCCGCGCCCCCTTTTATTTTGATGTTTATGCATTTTTTGCCCATTTCATGCATCAGGTCCGTTCCGTTCGAACGCGTTCACGAACGCAATTCGAACGCGCGCATACATTTCGCCTTATCATGCATCAGGTCTCATTTCCGTTCGAACGCGTTAACAAACGCCATACGAACGTGAGTATTCTGTTTCATTTCCATTCGAACGCGTTAACAAACGCCATACGAACGTGAACATTCTGTTCCATTTCCGTTCGAACGCGTTTACGAACGCTACTCGAACGCGAGCATTCTGTCTCATTTCCGTTCGAACGCGTTTACGAACGCTACACGAACGCGCACACACTGAACTGAGTCTGTCTTATCATATTCATGCATAATTGCCTCTTGGTTGATTTTCTTGTGTTATATAGCCAAACTGTATTATTTGTATTCAAGCATGATTAGGCTGTTAGCATGTTATTTGGTTATAGGTTCATGAGATAGTACTCAAGCATGATATGTGTTCTTAGTTTCCCATATCATAGGATTGAAATATGTTCATGAGATTGCCATGGATGTTGCATGTTGTGATGAACTTGTTGATGTATGCATATGAATTTAGAAGCATGATACTATTGGAAATAAGTGTTACTTAAGCTTAGTTAAATTATTACATGAATCCTTTTTATTACAAGTGACATAAGTAAGGGACATTCCGAACCCAACGGTTTGAGGTCTTCCCTTGCGAGGGGTGAGTGCGGCCTTAAATCTTGTCCCGGTTCACACCGGGTGGCGACTCCATGTTATGTAATTCTTCCCATCTAGGCCGCGAGCCTAGGGAACGGCGTCGCCCAGGTCCTGTGTCCTACAATGCTGATGTGGGACTGGCCCCTGAACTGATACTGATGTGGGCCTCGGCCCTGGGACTCATCCCTAAACTGATACTAATGTAGGCCTCGGCCCTGGACTCATCCCCAAACTAATGCTGATGTGGGCCTCGGCCCTAACTGCTACTGATGTGGGCCCGCCCTCATACTGATACTGATATGGGCCTCGCCCCCCAGACTGATACTGCGATATGGGCCTCGCCCATGTGATCATTCCTGAAGACTGCTGACATTGTACTGTTACTGCTTCTGGTTGGCTTGCATTCGGCGCTTTCTTTTTTCTCCTTTGAAACATGTTATTACAAAACAGAACAAACACGAAAGGATGCAAAAATGCGTTACGTGTTGCATGCATGAATGTTCCTATCCCGTCGGGTTAGGTCTTCCGTCAATTCTCTCTTGGTGACTGCTTAGCCTTCTCTTCCTCAGACAAGCTATCTTCTTCAATCTGTCTACGTTTGATCGGCTCGGTGAACTAATTCCCTTCCAAGTAGGATATTTTCACTGCCTATATTCCCAATTTCTGAATGTCTATCTTATCTTTTCTGTTTACTTATTTCGAAGGTTCCCCGTGTTCATCACTAGATTCCATAGTACCAAGGTTGAATACTTTTCTCAAATATACTCATATTGCAAAAGAGTTTCAGCGAAATGAACGTCTTTATTATTGTTGAGGAAAAGAGTTCGAACAAGTAACAAAATCAATGTCTTTTTAAAAGAACTGGATCAAATAGACTAGGAGGAACATCTCCATCATCCGCAGCACTGCCTTCTTCCTCGGCCTATGGTTCTTCACTGTCATCCATGTAAGAAGCTTGGTGGTTGAGGGTTTCTTTTCATGGGTTGGGTATTTTATGGGAATCTATGAGATCTTGAATTTCATGCCTGAGGTGGGTGCAGTTGTCGGTGTCATGGCCATGTAGCTGGTGGAAGTGACAATAAAGGTTCACATTTATGTGTGGTGGTGGGGGGTACGGAAGTGACTTGCCTTCTAAGGGTTTCAAGATTCCTTGTCCCTGTAAATTTTCAAATATCTTCGACAAAGGTCTACCAAAGTTGGAGAATTGCCGGTTCCTGATGGCAGCAACCTCGACAGTAGCGGGCTTAGTCTCAGAATACCCCCCAAAAGTCCGCCTATTCTGGCCATAGGACTTTCTGTTTTCAGCCTCCTCTTCCTCAATATCCATGACAGTTTCCCTCAACTGTCGAAAATCAGAATTCATCGAAGTCATCCTCCTCAGCTTACTATAAATAGAGGGCTTAGTACCCTTGATGATCATTTTGATCTGGTCTTTCTCAGAGGGCCGAGTCTGCATCTTCAGAAGCTGGCTTCTCCAGCGGTCTACATACTCCATGAAGCTTTCTTCCGGCTTCTGCTTAGTGTTCTCCAAATCACGGAGTGACAAGTCAATCTCTAAGTCTGTAACATATTGCTTCAGAAAAGCATCAGCTAGTTCTCTCCAATCTTCCTTAACCTTCTTCTCAATGCTATGATACCAAACCACAGGTGCCCCCTCGAGTGACATCCCAAACATCTTTTGGACTTGGCGCTGTGATAGGCCCACTGAACTCATGACTGAGACATATTGCTGCAGATGGACTCTCGGGTCTCCATTCCCATTAAACTTGGCCATGTCGGGCAATTTAAACTGAGCTGGCAGCTGTTCTTCGAACGTCATTGCCTCATAATCTAACAAATCCTCATTCTTACCCCTCATTTTGCGGGTAACTGTTTCAACCTGATCCCGAAGCTTCTGAAATTCTGCCTGAGACCCAATCACTCTGCCTGCTGCATATTCTGCCATGTCATCATCAAAAGCGGGGACATCATCCCCCAACCCATTCGAAGGCTCATCACGCCTCACATTCTCAGAATTTCCCCCAGCACGGGGTACAGCATATTTGTCATGGCAGTAGTCAAGGCTTGCAACTGTTCAGTAATCTTGGCGAAACCATTTTCCAACTGATCTATCCGGGATACCTCAATATCTGATTCACTCATGTCTGTTCTCAGTATTTTGGTGAGTCTTCCCTTTTTCCTAACCCAACGGGAATCTATGATGGCTTTCAGAACACAAGGGTTAACATGATTTATGTATGCATGGGGTGCATGAGATGCATGTAACATATATAACATACTAAATCAACTAAAATTTTCAAACAAATCGGCCCGTTATCATTTTAGAAGCTTTTGGGCTAACTGTCATAAGAGTGAACTCGTCCCAGTTTAAATGGCCCAACGAGTACACATCTCATGGCAAGGAGCCCAACTAAATCCAAATGGTAGTGTTCCGAACATAAGCACAAAGAAAGATAATGCAAACATACAACAATAATTTCTACAGAATGGCCCATCAACATTTCAGAAGCTTTGGGCCCAATGGTCATAAGGTACGAACTCTCCCCAGTTTAAATGGCCCAGCAAGTCCGCATTTCTGACAATGGTCCAACTGCATCCAAATGAGGATGGTCCACAAGCACATACTCAAGGAAATAATTGTTACTTTAACCATACAACCCCGGTATATGGGTGGGTTCACAAGAGTATAGACAAAGGCACTCATCGGCGAAGGATGGCCCACAACTAGGTCTCCCCAATCAAGGGTTCGAGCAACCAAGTGAGCGCACCCTTTTTTATACACTAAGGTACGTGCCAATGAGTTATGGTGTGTGACAGACTGTCAAATGGATTTCCCGTTGTAGATTCCCCAGAGGGAAGGTGGAGCGAGGCTCACTTAAATACCCAAGCCTCTTAGGCTCTTATAGCTTGGTGTCAGGAATAAACAACGAGTCCTCCAAATTAGTCCATGACAATAGGCCACGAGTAGATGGCTATCTAGGCCTTCACAGCTTTTCCTTCTAGAAAGGTAGTGAATGAAGGAAGACACCAAACCATTACCTAGCCTCAAAATGCCTTTGATTAAACCCTCACTTTATCCACTATAGACACGGTCAATTAAAACATAAATCCAAACATCACAAGACAATATTTCGGGGCCGATTCTTTATCCCCAGTGGAGTCGCCAGACTGTGGGAACACAGAAACTGGACGACGCATGCTATCCTGGGCTCGCGGCCCGATCGGGAGTACGGAATAGCCATGGGGGACTAAACCGGAGAATAATGGAGTCGCCACCCGGTGTGAACCGGGACAAATATTTAAGGCCGCACTCACCCCTCGCAAGGGAAGACCTCAAACCGTTGGGTTCGGAATGGTCCCTTACTTATACCACTTGTAATGAAAGGATTTATATGATAATTTAATCAGGCTTAAGTAACACTTATTTCTAAGAATATCATGCTTCTAAATCCACATACATACATCAACAAGTTCATCTAAATTTATATGTAACACATATTCGAATTTGCATACAGCCTATTTGCATGTAATCTATGTCTCAATTTGCATACATAAGGTTTATCATACGGCAAGCATACAAGTTAATGAACGCATTGGTGGACACAGAAGCGCAAACAAATAGCATTCTTACTAGCATGCATATTAAGAAAAGATATTTAAGCGCATAACAGAAATAGACAAATAGAGAGGTAATACAAATGCATAACGTAAAAAAAAAGAACTATGTGCTAAGATGGATATGTCGTAATAAGATGCAAGAGGATCTGTTTACCGTGGGCGTTCGTGCAGCATTCGTAGACGCGTTCGAACGGTAAACAGAAGGTTCTCGTTCGAGTAGCGTTCGTAAACGCGTTCGAACGGAAATGAAACAGAATGTTCACGTTCGCATGGCGTTTGTGAACGCGTTCGAACGGAAATGAAACAGAATGCTCACATTCATATGGCGTTCGTGAACGCATTCGAACAGAGATGAGACCTGATGCATGATAAGGAAAAAATGCATGCGCGTTCGAGTTGCGTTCGTAAACGCGTTCGAACGGGAACAGACCTGATGCATGAAATGGGACGCAATACATAAATGGCAAATACTACACTGCGAGGCGCGGCGAAGCATCGTGGTAAAGGATTTTAACCTCTTCAATTAGAGGACCTCTCATCGCACTTACTAAACCCATGCGCTCGATCGCATCATGCATACAAACATAAAGACAATCATATCAAACTAAGTATGCCCGATTGAACACATCTTACATCCAACCGAACACATATCAACCGGCGCGGCAAAGCATCGTGGTAAAAGGCTTTAAACCCTCCCCATATGGCATCTTTCATTCCACTTACTAATCCCATGCGCTTGATTGAACCATGCATAAAAACATAAAGACAATCATATCAAACTAAGTATGCCCGATTGAACACATCTTACATCCAACCGAACACACATCAACCGGCGCGGTGAAGCATCGTGGTAAAGGGCTTTAACCCCTCCCCATAGGGGATCTTTCATTCCACTTACTAAGCCCATGCGCTTGATTGAACCATGCATAAAAACATAAAAACAATCATATCAAACTAAGTATGCCCGATTGAACACATCTTACATCCAACCGAACACACATCAACCGGCGCGGCGAAGCATCGTGGTAAAGGGCTTTAACCCCTCCCCATAGGGGATCTTTCATTCCACTTACTAAGCCCATGCGTTCGATTGAATCATGCATAAATAAGCAACATGCAGAATTCAAGTGACGAAAAATAAATAAACCAAAGCAACACAAGACAAAAGAGGGTGCCGTTTACTCAAGCGGTACGTGGAGTTGTGTCCCGAGTACAGATCATATTATCGTCCATTCGGAATTGGCTATGAAATTTATGTCCGGGTTTCCATCCGATATACCGCGAGAGTTGACACATCTCCCATTTTATTTCACAACCACAACATACAACATCTCATAATTCATGCATATTTATCTACTCAAGGGCCACAACATGCATTTCAACATGACAATCACGCAAGCAATATTTAATAAATAGTACAAAAAAGTGAGTGTGAAAGATACCCTCAGGTCTAACCTTTTTGCCAACTTTCAGGCTTGGTTTTACGGACGTCGGAAGGGTACAGCTCCTCAACTTCTCCGGTTCACTGGTTTAGCGTCCTAGATCACTGCTTTTCTGTTTTGCTTGCGGTTTGAACTCCGTTCTGCTACTGTTCGGCCTCTGTTTTGCTGCTCGCTTTTCAGGTCACCTGTTTTGACGTTTCAATGGAATGTTCCGAGTTTTTGTGTGGGTTTTTAGTGTAGTCTTGTGTGATTATTTAAGGATTATGAATGCAGTTTTTAATTTTATTACTTTAAGGTTTTTAGGGGATGTTTTAAGTGTATTTTGCTGCTGTTTTAGGGGTTAAATTACTGCTGTTTGGGCGTGATTTAGGGACTGGTTTGGGTTAGTTTCGGTTTGTGTAAGTGGGCTACGGATTGAACTGTGTGGAGAGGGTATTGTGCGGCAATTCTGAGAAGTAAAGGGGCTGCTGTTTTAGGGGTTAAATTACTGCTGTTTGGGCGGGATTTAGGGACTGGTTTGGGTCAGTTTCGGTTATTGAATGAGGTGTAGGAGAGAAATTGTTTTTACTTCTTTATCTTATTACCTTGAATGATATTGTGTGAAGGAGATGATGGCTTTGGTTGGGGGTTGTTTATTTAGAGAAGGGTTATGGCTTCACCTTGTCTCACAAGGAAGGGATTTGGTACATTAAAGGGAGGATTTGATTTGGTTTGAGCAAGGAAAGTCAAAGATTGAGGGGGGACAAATCTTGGCTAGAATAGGAAGTCAATATCTTTAATTTGTTATGATTGATTTTAATTAGGCATGACATCTTTTTTAATTTAGTATGTGATTTGTTTAGTTAGGAAGTTAATATATTTGATTTATCTTAATTAGGTATGATTATATTTTATGTTTTATTTAATTGGTAAATGGTTTAAATATTTTATTTAATTCAATGTTTAATTTAATTAAGCTTTAATTTAATTTCCCATGTGTTTTAAATGTGTTTTATTAATTGGGATGTGTTTTATGGGCTTTGGTAGGTTAATTGGGCTTGGGTGTAAGGCTAGCAGCAAAACCTGAATTACCGACACCGTTCGAACGCTTCCTCGAACGCGACACGAACGCCCGCAATCTGTTTGGCGTTCGAACGTATACATGAACGCAGCACGAACGAAAATAGTGAACCTTGTTTATTCTGAATTTCCCCTTCCGATATCCGTTTCCCGTGGCTTCCGTGACTCAAAAGGTAGTGCCTCCAAATGAGACTCATCATCGGGTTTCACATGCAAAAATACAATGCCTACAGTCGCCCTCACTTTGATGGGACTTGTGTAATGTGCAACAGTGACAATCCTATCAAAGTTATGCAATGCATTTTCACTTACCTGGCTCGCCAACTGCCACTTGACTTTCCACGTGCTGAGTTGATTTAGGTGGTGAGGTTATGCGACCCCTGGTTCATTCCCGAACCGTGTTGTGATGTGGTCCATTCCCGAACCATTTCCGTAAGGTGGTCCATTCCCGAACCGTTACTGTGAGTTGGTCCATTCCCGAACCGTTACTGTGAGGTGTTCATTCCCGAACTGTTATCGTGAGGTTGTCCATTCCCGAACCATTACTGTGAGGTGTCCATTCCCGAACTGTTACTGTAAGGTGGTCCATTCCCGAACCGTTACTGTGAGGTGTCCATTCCCGAACTTTTACTGTAAGGTGGTCCATTCCCGAACCGTTACTGTGAGGTGTCCATTCCCGAACCGTTACTGTGAGGTGGTTCATTCCCGAACCGTTACTGTGAGGTGTCCATTCCTGAATTGTTACTGTAAGGTGGTCCATTCCTGAACCGTTACTGTGAGGTGCCCATTCCCGAACTGTTACTGTAAGGTGGTCCATTCCCGAACCGTTACTGTGAGATGTCCATTTCCGAACTGTTATTGTGAGGTGGTCCATTCCCGAACCGTTACTGTGAGGTGGTTCATTCTCGAACCGTGCTTCCATTCTTGGAGTGCCATTCCCGGCTTGTTCATTCTCGAACTGTGTTTCCATTCTTGGAGTGCCATTCCCGGGTCGTTCATTCCTGAACTGTGTTTCGATTCTTGGAGTGCTATTCCCAGCTTGTTCATTCTCGAACTGTGTTTCCATTCTTGGAGTGCCATTCCCGGCTAAACTGATATTGATGCTGATGTGGGCCTGGCCCCTGAACTGATACTGATGTGGGCCTCGGCCCTGGGACTCATCCCCAAACTGATACTAATGTAGGCCTCGGCCCTGGACTCATCCCCAAACTAATGTTGATGTGGGCCTCGGCCCTAACTGCTACTGATATGGGCCTCGCCCTCATACTGATACTGATATGGGCCTCTCCCCCCAGACTGATACTGCTGATATGGGCCTCGCCCATGTGATTCATTCCTGAAGACTGCTGACATTGTACTGTTACTGCTTCTGGTTGGCTTGCATTCTGCTTGGAAATCTTAAGGTTTTGTAAGAAAAGAAGGAAAAGCTTGGAAATCTTAAGGTTTTGTAAGTTTTCTTTCAATTCCTCCAACATGAAAAATGTTTCTAACATACTTAGCTTCAATTTGTGATGCTTTGATGTTATCTCTCTTCTTATATTTTGTGTTTTATTTGGTTGAGAACTTGTGTGAAAGATTGATGCATGTAAGTGAGCTTAAATTTGTTTTAAAGCTTACTTTTGATTCTTTGAAAATCAAAATTGCCATTCTAGAGCTAGTAAGCCACTCATTGGTGACCTTTTTTTTTCTAGAGTTGTTTCAAAGTGGTGAGGCTTGATTGGTGAAGTATTGAATGGATTAAAGTGTTGGATTTTGTAAATTTGGTGAAATTGGACAATTTGATGAAATTGAAAAATTAGGGTTCATAACCCACTCCAAATTTGGGGATTTTCATATATGTGATGTATTATGGTATGAATATGATGCATGTAAATTTTTGGGTTGATTGGATTTGATCTTGGCATGTTTTGAACAAAAGGGACCAAAATGAAATTACTTGAAAATTTGGGGTGCTCACGGCAATTTCTCAAAAATTGGGGATTTGTTTATGCCGGATGTATATAAGATACTAGATAAATTCAAGCGAAAGCGGAATCCTGAACGTGCCCTAGCTGTCAGGGTTACGCAAGTAACTTGAGTTTATCATTGATGAGTTTAACCTTGGTACGTCTCCTTGTGGGCCTGCCTTAGCAGCAACAACGAGAATGACCAGGACCGGAAACCCATGAGTCACTAGTGATTGATTGACAATGAGTTGTCTACCTGTGAATATACGTAGGCGAGACCGTGCATCTGCTGTGAGTCAAAATATATTCATGGGGTCCACTTCCCATTATGGAATTCGATTTAATTATTGAATTCTCATTTTTCCGTTGGGGATTACGGTATTACGTAAAATAGTGGGAGGCACTGCTAAGTTTAAAAATTCCTTAACTTAGGCAGTGGGTATTATTATGGAAATTGTCGCATGTTTGTTTTCATTAATCTATATTAGATCGAATTAAACTTTTAATTTACTGCACACATATTTTGATATGTTGTCTGACTTGACTCTTGGTTGCAGTTATTCTAGAATAGGTTCTAGATACTATTAGACTAGGATATTATTAGATTGGTCTAAACCATCAGGAACTGTTGTTCCGATTTTCTTCAAAAATCGAGATGGTTAATGACTTGGTTTCTAAGTCATGATAGATAATCTAGATAGATATCCCTTTTATGATATAATACTTTAGAGAGAATAGTTTCTCATGCAGTAAGAATTAACTTGAATTAGTTCATGTATCGAGATTCTTGACTGGCATTAAGAAAGCCCCATCAGATATTTGTTTATCTAGTAATGACGTTTCTTAGCTTAATGACCTTTAGAGGCAATATGTCTGACACAATTTGCTAATCAATTATTTACAATTGTTGTGAATAGTTGAATGCAAATAGTAAAGCTAAAGAAATGAGATGCGTATAGTTGTGTATAGAAAATTCTGATTTTCACAATACTACAACTATAGGTATTGGATACCAGATCTCCCATCTAGTTATTTAAAAATATTAGTTAACGATTGTTTTGATAGATGATATCGGAACTCGCGACTATTGGATAGTTACTTGTTCTTTATAAACAATTGTTATATATTTTAAATATAACTAGTAGTGTCATTGACGTAGAGATAAACATTAAGAAAAAATATTCGGTAAAATAAATAATTTAGAACGGTGCTTTATTAGTTTAATCACTTAAGCATTAGATGCTTATTTCGTATGGTAAAGGATGGTTTGATACAAGATCACACCACACATCTTTATCTATTTAATGAATATTGTATTCAGGAAGGTGATTAAAATCTCGTTTAACCAATGATTGTCATTGGACCACCAGATTTATTTAACTGATACATTGGATGTATATAGTTTAATAAATTGTAATTGCTTAAGGTAGTTTTCTTTACTTCATAACTTAGTTTATGAATTGTCATAACTTAGTTACGTGTTTCTGAAAGAACACATATTGAACGTCTTGAAATGATCAAGAATTTTCAATCTGTTCTGATGAAACGTAGATTGAACATTTTTGACTTGTTCAAATATATTCAATCTGAAGTTTTATGAGAACTCTATCATTAAAATTCATTACATGTCTTTGAACTGTTCAAAGATTTTTGATACGATCAAACATATGAATTTAAAGCAATTAGTTCTAAAGTTATTCAGTAAATATGATTCTTATTCAATATTATTCTTCCACGATTCCATCTTGATGGAATTGAGTAGTGGCAGCAGTCGAATCTTATATGATTTGATTCGTTTGATATTGAATGTTACCGAATTAGTTTCAATACTCTTGAGGATATACTCCAGTAACACTAGTTTATCTTTTTAATTTAGGTTCCATTAATTTCTACAGTTACATATATGATATGTATAGGTAGAAAATTTGAATCTTGAAAAGTTTGAGATTTGAATATTTCTTTTATATAATAGTTATATAATGGAAATTACTTACGCCTTGGAGGTAAAAGTTTATCGTTTATTCTGTTTAATAGAATATTGTATTCTATTTGATAGAATATCTTTCCTACGATCCTAAGTAATAAAATCGTTTTATCACTTGGTGTGTAACATCGGATGTTAACAATTGTAGAAAAGACTTGACTTATTGAAGTCAAATGTGAGAATGATAAATTATAAATGGAACTACGTAATTAATAAGATGAAACAACCCTTATACATCTTCTATATAAGTCTAATAGGATATCAGAATCATTTACGAGTATTTGATACTTAATGGTTCTGTTGTTTTCTTATCAAAAGAAATTATCATAACTTATTATGGAAGCGATATTTGATATCGATTCTGGAAGTTCATCATTGAACCATAGATCTAAGATTGTTCGTAGCTTACTACGATCATTTTTTGAACTTGGTTAAGCTTTAATTATGAATTCGTTCATGATTTGTGCTAATTGTTTGCGCAACAAAAGTAGTGTGAGCTTATTAAAGGTTGACTTTAATAGTATGACAGTGAGAAAGGTTATACTCAACAATCTATTGTAGATTCTGAGAAAACTTGTCTCTAGTCACGCTAATTGAACAATTAAAGATATATTGGTTAATGTTGATATTAACTGTAAATTTTAGCTAAAGAATGCGAAGTGGCGTTTTTTGAATGACTTATTCATATAAGAGATCAGTTGTGATTTTTCATTTGAAGAGTTCGTTCTGGAATGGCCCTAGAGTTTATGTTCTGCTGAGATTGCAGTTTAGTATGCTAGCTTATAGAGCTTATTGTAGACTCGGATAAGTCTTCCGGAAATCTGTGTTCTATGTTTTTGATATAATCAGATTGTCTGATCTTGTAAAAGTATAGAGAATACATATATGATTGAAGGGTTAGTGGGAGCGTACAAATTACTTTTTAGTGTTATATATCCTAACAACATTATCATTATTATAGTAATAATGAGATGTTTGTCAGGTAAGAGATTTACCTAAGTCTTCTTTACTCCGTGAAAGCAGTGGGAGTAGTCTCTGTTATATTTGATATAAAGTTTTATATAAGATATAAAACTAAGAGACTTATGAGATACTCCTATTATTCGTGCATTAGATATGATCTAATAAAGGACATAACTAGGCTATCTGTATGACAGTTAGTATAACTGTTGGACAGTTATTGTGTGTCTTATATAAAGTATTCATCTTTCGTAAATGATGATTCCTTTTTCGAAAGAGATATTGATTAGAATTTCTAATCAATCTTATGTATCATTTGATGATGACATAATAAATAATTTATAATGTGCGATTGTAAATATCGATTTAATCGTAATTGTTACGAGTTATTTTGATACCCTATAGACCATATGATGGATCTTGAAACACGTTCTTTGTGATCTTTGAGATATTAAGAAAGAGTTTCTAATTCATGGAGAATACAGTCTGCAACCATTAGGGTCATATTAGTTTTGAGACTAATTATGACGTTAGATAGTCTACGTCATAAAGAGCCACAAAAGTTACAGTGGGAGTGTCACGAAGGATTCTACTATCAAGTGGAATTAAATGCAACTTATAAAGTATTGACTTATGAAGTTGCATAGTGACCTTATAAATTAGAAGTTTTATATTGTTGTTGTGTTTGCGGTTGTCTTCATAGTATTTTGGATTTGATCCCTAAATACTTGGACAACTCAGTAGTTGTAGCACAATACTGATGTAGCATCAGAGTCATATTAATGTATAATTTAAATTCTACAAAATATGAATGATGCTGACTATGGGAAACGATGGAGTTTGTTTGACAAAATCAATATGTAATAGCGGACCTACTTCTTGTTGCCTACCTCTTAAGTGCTAGGTGAGCTTTTGAGAGCCATAAGTATACGATACACATTGAGATGTGTATATGATATTGTGGATTGGCACTAGAGCAAGTGGGAGAAATTGTTGGGGTTGGAGCTCAGAACGCCAATCCGCTCCGTATTTATGTCTGATTCATGAATACGAACAATCCTTTTTTTCCATAATATTACTTATTTATGGTTTCACCTCTTGTTTTTATATACGTATTCGATCTGATTACGATTAGATTGAAACTAAATGTTGTTTAGTGATATGTATATATTAGACAAAGGCCCGATAATATATAATGCAGTACACAGTTACAAAGTTGTTTGTAATTGACATTGGGAAGTGTCACTGTTAATGTATATTATCAAAATAGTTCCTGGTCAAGATTCACTAACACGGGTCGGTTAGTCAAATCCGTTGAGACCAGTACATGTCGTATATCGAGACTTGTCTGATGGTTTATCCCAATTAACCATGAGTATAGGGAGACTCGTATAGACGTGTAGGTGTTTATAATAGATAAACTTTGAACGAATCACCAAGATTCTTAATGGATGGTACACCAACGTCAATAAGAATCTTCTCGGGTTGAGTAGCATAATGGTCCTTCGACTTGAGATACCACTGTGGATGTATGAGACATCCTCCACACTTAGATGGCAGTCACGTCACCTATCTATTTAGATCAGACCTCCGCCTGTTAGTTGGGTGTGGGCCGATCCTCAGGATATCCTGTGTGTATCAAGATAGGATCCGTCAGTTCTGTGTACAGAGCATAGGTAGTCCATATATGATTAGCAGTCTGTTAAATCGGTGGCCACAGTAAACTTCGGAAGAAGTTCCGAATATTATTTAGAGATTGCTAATAGATACGTCGACGGGATAATACCTATAGAGATTTGACGTTTACATCTATATCTCTGGTGTTATCTGGATACCTGTGACGGAGGGATTATACGTATGCAATGACCTCGACATGTAATATTCAGCTAGTGTATCTGTGGTCGTCATAATTTACGGGTGGGTAAATTACGGACACGAAATTGGATTTTATGACGGATATACCTGAATCTAGAGAGTCTCACTAATGAAATATACTCAAAGAGCACTAGGGCGACTTTTATAAATAATGGTGATTATTTATAAATCGTTTAAACGTTAAACGAAAAATACATGCGAACGGGCCGAACAGTCATTTCCTAATTAATGTGTATTTGTATTTAATATATGATATTATTAAATACATATTAATAAATTTTCAAATAAAGGTATTTGACATATATCATTAATATATGTATTTGAGATATTTAAAGTAAATATAATACATATATTTGAGATATTTGTATTTAATTAATTATTTAATTGTTAAATTATTAATATAATTAAAATATAAATATCTCACCAAATGATAAAGTTAGGAAATGATTATAAGTGTTTATTGTTGACTTTAAAGTATAGGAAATGGTAGTCAATTGGATTTGACTTCTTTGATATTTGTTTAAAATGTTTAAAATTGAAATATCATTTTCATTTAATTTTAAGTGTAATTTTCGGCCATATACTAAATGAATATAATTTTTATATTTTTGAGTTGCTTTTGTTGACTTACTTTAGATCATTAAATGGTTTGATGATGATTAAAGCAAGTTGATAAAGCACAATTAATAAATGAAATGAAAAATATCTAGATATTTGTATATACACTTAAATTTCGGCCAAGGCTAAATTTGTGGAGTATATATTGTTTTGTTTCATCTTTTAGGGTTCAAGAAGTTCATTAGATACAAAAGAAACACAAAAGTGGTTGAGAGAAAAGTTTGAAGAAAAGAAGGAAAAGCTTGGAAATCTTAAGGTTTTGTAAGTTTTCTTTCAATTCCTCCAACATGAAAAATGTTTCTAACATACTTAGCTTCAATTTGTGATGCTTTGATGTTATCTCTCTTCTTATAGTTTGTGTTTTATTTGGTTGAGAACTTGTGTGAAAGATTGATGCATGTAAGTGAGCTTAAACTTGTTTTAAAGCTTCCTTTGATTCTTTGAAAATCAAAGTTGCCATTCTAGAGTTAGTAAGCCACTCCTTGGTGACCTAGAATTGTTCTAGAGTTGTTTCAAAGTGGTGAGGCTTGATTGGTGAAGTATTGAATGGATTAAAGTGTTGGATTTTGTAATTTGGTGAAATTGGACATTTGATGAAATTGAAAAATTAGGGTTCATAACCCACTCCAAATTTGGGGCTTTTCATATATGTGATGTATTATGGTATGCATATGATTCATGTAAATTTTTGGGTTGATTGGATTTGATCTTGGCATGTTTTGAACAAAATGGACCAAAATGCAATTACTTGAAAATTTGGGGTGCTCACGGCAATTACTCAAAAATTGGGGATTTGTGTTAAATCTGATTTTGATGCATTAGATGTGTTGAAAAACATTTTAGAAATGATTTAGAATCATCCAAAATTATATTTGATAATTTTTGGGATAAAATAATCAATTTACAAAGTTTTGGGGCAATTCGGTAATTACCAAGAAATTTGATCTATTGTGTAATTTTTCAGAATTTGATAATTGGATAATTAAATAAATAAGTTTATTTGATTGATCCGAGAAAAATTTTGAAATCGAAAAATTTTGATTTTCCACTATTCCGCTGCGTTACCGATATTCCCCCATAAAACCCCTACAGTTTATATGCAACAGCCTGACGGTTTTGTCGTACCAAGACTTGCAAATAAGGTTTGTAAGTTAAATCCATCAATTTATAGATTGAAGCAAGCATCGCGTTCTTGGAACCAACATTTTGATGAGATCATAAAAGAATATGATTTCGTTCAAAACGACGATGATCCTTGTGTATATAAGAAGGTTAGTGGGAGCGCACTAGCATTCATTGTCCATTACGTTGATGATGTATTGCTTATTGGCAATGATATTCCCATGCTACAATAGGTGAAAGCTTGGCTTTCATTAAAATTCTCCATGAAGGATCTGGGAGAAGCATCATTTATTCTAGGAATAAAGATCTACCGGGATAGATCTAGAAAGCTGCTTGGACTCTCCCATAGCACATATGTTGACAAAGTGTTGAAGAGATTCAACATGGATCGGTCCAAGTGGGGACTGTTGCCAGTGTCACATGGCGTCACTCTATCTAAGGACATGTGTCCTAAAACTCAAGATGAGAGAGACAACATGAGTCGGATCCCGTTCGCCTCGGCAGTCGGATCAATCATGTATGCCATGATATGTACGCGACCTGATGTCTCGTATACTTTGAGCATGTGTATTCGCTATCAGGCCTATCCAGGTGATGGTCACTGAATGGCGGTTAAGAATATCCTTAAGTATCTTAGACGAACTAAGGATGCTTTCTTAATCTATGGAGATTGAGAACTTTAGGTAACTGGGTATACCGATGCAAGTTTCCAAACCGATAAAGACGACTGTAAGTCACAATCCAGATACATATTTTGTTTGAACAACGGAGCAGTAAGCTGGAAATCTTCCAAGCAATAGACTGTTGCCGATTCAACAACAGAAGCGGAATACATTGCTGCAGCTGAAGCAGCAAAAGAGGCAGTTTGGATTCGTAAATTCCTAATTGGATTAGGAGTAGTTCTGTTAGTAGTTGATCATGTTCCATTGTATTGTGACAATAACGGGGCTATAGCGCAGGCTAAGGAACCGCGGTCTCATCAACGATCCAAGCATGTTCTTCGAAGTTTCCATCTGATTCGTGAGATCATACATCGTGGCGATGTGAAGATCGAGAAAGTCGCATCAGAGGACAACATTGCAGATCCGCTGACGAAAGCTATTCCTCAGTAAAAGTTTGAGCGACATGTACATAGTTCAGGTGTTAGATGCTTGAGTGACTGACTATAGGCCAAGTGGGAAATTGTTGGACAATTATGACCCATAGCGTCACTATGTGTAAAAGACATTGTGGTTTTTTGTACAAATTAACTATGTGACAATGGAAATTACATTTTATATCATTTCGTAATTAGATTACTTTAATATATAAATGATAAAAGTCCTTATGATTAGTTCCGGATTATAAGATATGAGACAATATCAATCCACAAAGGTTTAATCATTAAATATCAATAGTCGTAGTATTATCGAGACTGGACATCGATAATGCAGAATAGACTAGTATTGCACTTGTGTGTGTTACGGAAGCGCAACAGCATAGTTCTCATATATTTAAGTATTGGATACTTATGCAAGTGCGGTAGGAGGTTGTGTTTACCGATGGTACGGAAACAGCTTCGCTCTGGATAGACCATCGGAATCCATTGGTAGTATGACTATGTGTCTATGGGAATCTGAATCAGGGTAGGTGTATTTGGTCTTAACATGAGACTTGCATCGCTAGTACTTGCGACAATCAATACGCTTTGGTTTTGGTCGTCCGGGACTTTAACAGGTTATGTGTACGCCTCTTCTGGGTTTATTGAGAATCGTAGTGTATTGGGTATGATGTCAAGACGGAAGTATCACTTCAATCATATGGAGATGATGATCACACATGGATGCAGAATTGGTACTCTAATGGGTTGCAACCATCAGGATAATATGACAAGGTCATGATTATCCTATTAAAAGAGACTAGTTGTTTGTGATCCGATATATGCTTCGTACGGGGCAGACATTATTCCAGCCCCAGGCCTTGCATGTGACATCTGATACTGGATCGATATACGCAATACTATGTATACTACGCCTGACAAAGATTATATATTCCTTAAAGAATATTTCTGGAGAATTGGGTAGGCACGACACTTTGCTAGAAGCCAACCATGTTTCGTAAATCGGTAAGAACGTGGTATCGGGTACGCAAGTGTTCGGATAGTCCGACGACCGGATTTACTGCCAAAATAACCAGAGATCTCATGGATCACTTCCCGAAGATTCACCAATGACGTATGACTCGAGAAAATTAATCTGGGATTAATTACAGCGAGAATTTATCTGGGATAAAATTCTATTAAAAGAGAGAGAACGATTAATTAGTTCGCTTTTTGGCATCGCTACGCCCCTTTGGAATTAATCGATTAAATAATATATTCGATATATTAAATGGAATTAGATTTCATAACGGAATTAAAATTGGATTTTAATTCGGGCGAACGAATTAATTTAGAGTTAGTTCGCGAGCGACTTTCGTAATAATTTTGTGAGGCACTATTATTTAATTAAATTGTATTTAATTACATCGCTACGGAAAATTCGTTAATTCGGAATTAACGAACCCGAGCCCGAGATGTGTTTGCCGGCCCACTCAGATTTTGAATCAAGTGGGGCCCATATCAAGTCACATCATTAGTCACTTTAGTGATAGAAGTCTTGTCAACTTTTGGTGATAGACATCTAGTCACTTTTGGTGATGGGAATGGATGGGAACATTAAATGTAATTTTCCCTCCAAAATTGGTTTAGCCTTTTGGTAAAGAATATACCAAAGTTTTGGTTTTGACTTTTTCATAAGTTGTATTTTTTTTAGAAACAAAAACACAAGCAAAACAAAAATAATCTCCCTATTTCTCTCTTGGCCGAACAATACAACAACAAATGAAGGATTTTTGTTGCAATTTTTCTTCCTAAGCTAGCAGTTAAAGATCATACCTAGGTGATAGGGAAACCATCCTTTGATTTTGGAATCCTTCTCAAGCTTGGAGCTCATCAACTTCATTCATACATAAGGAAAGCTTGGAGACATTCTAAGGAGCAAAGATTTTTGTTCTCTACACATCCTCTCTACCGATCTTTGTAAGTATTATTCCGCTATACTTTCTTTAGTATTCACATTATTTAATGCTTGAAATGTTCTTGGGATGATCTTAGAGACCAACACTGATTTCCTTAAGCTTTCTCGTTAACTCATGTAACGAGCTTTGAACCAGTGACTCCCAGACTAGTTGGCCTTAGGGCACTAAGTGTTAAAACACCCATAAGGACTTAATTGTTCAAGTTATAGAAGCTACGAAATCGAACTTACTCAAACACATTTTTTTTTACAAACTTAAGCTCTACCGTTTTACACGAACAATCACTGCTTAGTGAGGCAAGATGTTTGGTAAGTCAAAGCTTGATTATTATTATTATCATTTTTTTAAACTAATCCAAGCTCTATCGTTTTATATGAAGATTCACTATTTACTGAGGTAAGATATCCGGTTACTAAGTAAAAACTTGGTTAGTTTTTTTAAAAAAAAAAATAAAAACATAAATTCCATTGTCTTTAGGTGCCACCTCCAACAAACAAGAGAACTGAATATTACAAAATTTTCACTTACAACCCACGATCATATGTTACCGTATATGCTGATAATATCTGTCAAATAAGCATATGAAAATCAAATTTAATCACTATTATAGAGAATTCATAAATTTAAATAATTCAAAAATAAAAGAACAAAAATAACTTATTAAGAAACATTAAGATGCGTCTCAGGAGCGAAAACTTCTTACATTGTCATCTCTGAATAATAATTACACTTGGTTAGTCAAAAATTTATTGTTGGTTTGTGTGTAATTTTTTTATAAAAAAAAACACAAAAGAAAATCAACACAAATTTTTTTTCACATAAAATAACAAAGCAAAAACAACATAAAATACTTTTTTTGAAAGAAAAACACAACATAATTTTTTTTTAAAGAATAACACAACATAAAAATGAAACTATCTAGTCAACTATCCCATCCCCCCAACTAAATTGAGTCATTATCCCTAATATCTGAATAAGAAGAAGTATAGTTTAGAAGAATCACCTGGTTAGTGTGGAATTGACAATTGAATCTACGACTATTTAAAAGAAAAAATTACATATTAAGATTCAAGTCCACTATACACTTCTTGTCACGATCGTTATCAAATCAGTTCAACTTGGAAAGAATGGGGTCTATTTTTGGTTCATAAGCTAAGAGATGGTCTATTAATTCATCAGCTTTTATAACAGTTAGGACGATATCTTTTACCAGTTTCGAAATGAACCCAAGTCTTTTGGCATCCTCAAGAAATACTAAAATAAAATTGAAAAAGTGATCAACATTAAGTAGTCCAATAAGTTTTTGGTGAATGTTCAAGTTCGCCCATGACGTAACCGTGAATATTTCTTCCAAAGTGCCTAGCCCACCTGGTAAAACATTAAAATCATCAGTATGATTAATCATTTCAGTAAGTCTTTCAGACATACATGAGATAATGTATTATTCTCCATTTGATTTTCCTATGAGATTTTCGCCTGCCAAAGTTTTTGGAATGATCCCTAAAACTTTACTTCTACCTTCTTACAAGGCCTTTGAAACACATCCCATCAATCCAAGATTGCCACCGCCATATATTAAGTGCATGTTTCTTTCCGCCATAACTCTACTCAATTCTTTTGCAGCTTCAACAAATTCTGGATTAGTTCCAGAGCTAGTTCCACAAAACACACATATATTAGTGACTTATCATCTTGAAGTTTTCTCCATTTTTATTTTCTCTCTTATCGGATGTGTCGAATAGAGAAATGACGAGTTGAGTTTATGGATCCTGAAAAATGGTGAGTAATAAAAGCACTAGTACCTATAAAATGACAATTTTCAGATGAACAGTAAAATGACAATTTTCAGATGAATAGTAAAATAGATCATGGAAGTCAAAAAGTTTAGATATTATCGGAAAAAGTAGAGGAAATCAAAACAGTAAATTAAAGTAAATCAAAACAGTAATTTAAAATAAAGGAAATCAAAGCAATAAGTTGAAACAATATGTACTGGTAGTTGTGATTGTGGCTCACATCTTCTTCTGGTTTTACATCCAGTAACGACTTGAACACCCTCTATGGGTTGATGATATGCTTCTCATCCAATTTTCTTATAAATTGGCAAACGTGGTCTTTTAAAGTCAGATTTCCGAAACTGTATTATTGTCTTTCTTTTTGAAATTATGTATGCAAAATGTGAATTACTCGATGAACATGTCCATTATGATGCGTCTCAAGAGTCAGTGATATATCATCTAAAGAATCCTTACTCAAGCCAACTCTAATGAATTGAATTTTATCTTCTTGATTTTCAGACATCATTCCTAAAGAACGACAACGAGTGTTGCACATCCAGCTTGCACATTTATGACAAACACATAATTGTTTACCTCTTGGTTTCTTAACATAGGTGATTTTCCCTAAACCAAACATGTAAGAAATGAAAGGGTCAGATGACTCACCTTCCAAGCGAACCCTTACTTCAATTACCCAAAGAATATCACTAGGAATTTCATTGATCATAAGAATCCTCATTTTTTCGGTATGTGCTTTGTAAATTTTCATTATAGCATTTTGGGGGAGAGAAGGAAAATATTTATGGAATTTTACGAGAGTTTCTTCCATACCTTGATTATATGATATTAGTAATTTTAGGAAACTGCAAGAACCGACTTAGAGTCACGGAGTACCGTTATCTGCTATTTAACCGGAGTGCAAGACTTCGACAAAAAGGAAAAAATTACTGCAAAACTCAAGAAAAAATGGGAATTACAAAAATATAAAATAAAATAAAATAACAGCTTGAAATACATCAATCACAATGCACTGGGTTTGAAATGAAAAGAGATTTTTGAAAATTTGAACACTCCAAAAATGGTTTCAGACGTTGTTCATTCACTTTACATACATCACCATCCTTAAGATACTCAATATCAACAGCTCTATATTGTTAAACATGTTTCACAATAAATGGGCCACTCCATTAGGATTTAAATTTTCCATGAAATAAATGAAGACGAGAATTATAAAGCAAAACTTTTTGACCAATTTCAAATATTTTTCGTGAAATTCGACTATCATGAAATGCCTTAGTTTTAGTTTAAGAATTTATGTATTCTCATATGAATCATTCTGTAACTCTTCAAGCTCATTTAACTACAGTTTATGTTCATGACTGGCATTTTCAAGGTTTGAATTGAATGCTTTAATAGCCCAATATGCATGATGCTCAAGTTCTTCAGGCAAATGACAAGGTTTTCCATAAAGTGTACGATATGGGGACATTCCCAAAGAGGTTTTGAAAGCTGTTCGGTATTCCCAAAATGCATTAGTCAATCGAAGAGACCTATCATTGTGATTTGGGTTGACCATTTTTTCCAAAATTTATTTGATTTCTCTATTTGCTAGTTCAACTTTACCATTTGTCTGAGGGTGATATGAGGTGAAAACGTTATGTGTAATTCCATACTATTTCATTAAAGACTCACAAGGCTTGTTACAAAAGTGTTTACCTCCATCACTTATAATGACTGGAGGGATTCCAAATCGATTTAAAATATTTTCTGTTAAAAATTTAATCACAGTTTTATGATCATTGTTTCGACAAGGAATCCCCTTAACCTATTTTGAGACATAATCGACTACAACTAAAATATATAAAAATCCAAATGATGGCGGACATGGACCCATGAAATCTACTCCCCAACAATGAAAGATTTCAATGACAAATATGAGATTTAAAGGGATTATGTTTTTTTTGAAATGGATCCATTTTGATAATTTTCATAAGTATTACAGAAAGCATATGTATCTTTAAAAAAGATGGGCCAATAAAATTCACACTGTAAGATTTTTAAAGTGGTTTTCTTAGATGAGAAGTAACCTCCACATGCTTCTGAATAACAGGACTGAATAACACCACTTTTCTCATTATCTGGTATGCATCGTTAGAAAATCTGATCAGGGTAATACTGAAACAAATATAGATCGTCCCAGTAGAATTTTTTGACTTCGGTCAAAATTTTCTTCTTGTCTTGGTGGCTCCAATCTAGAGGTATTTTTCATATTGTAAGAAAATTAACAATATTAACATACCAAGGCATTGTATTTATATAAAATAAAAAATCATCAGGAAAAGAGTCATTAATAAGAGTTGTGTCAATCGATTACTCATTTATGAGTCTCGACAAATGATATACAACCATATTCTCTGCCTCTTTCTTGTCTTTGATTGTGAGATTGAATTCTTGAAGCAATAAAATCCACCGTAGTAATCTTGACTTTGCGTCCTGTTTAGACATCAAATATCTAACAATAGCATGGTCAGAATAAACAACGGTTGAGGAACCAATTAATTATGATTGAAATTTATCCAATGTAAATATTACAGCAATTAGTACTTTTTTGTGGTAGTGTAATTCATTTGTGCAATGTTTAAAATTCTACTTGCGTAATAAATTACATAAGGCTTACTTTCTTTTCTATGTCCTAATGTTGAGCCAATTGCATAATCACTGACATTATCCATTAGCTCAAGAGTCATAGACTAATCAGGGGATTGCATGATAGGAGCAGAAGTTAAAAGACGGGTAATCCTTTCAAATGATTTTTGACATTCTTTTGTCCATTCAAATGTTGCATCTTTTAATATGAGGTTACACAATTGTCTGGATATGGTACTAAAGTTTTTAATGAACCTCCTATAAAATCTTGCATGTCCTAAGAAAGAACGAATATCCCTGACTGTTTTTTGTAGTGGCAATTTAGAGATTACCTCTATTTTTACCTTATCAACCCCAATACCTTTAGATGACACAACGTGACCCTAAAAAATTCTTGAATTAATCATGAAATGACATTTTTCCCAGTTTAACATAAGTCTTTTTTCACATCTTTTCAAAATATTTTCCAAGTTATTCAATCAATTATCAAATGAGTTCCTAAAAATAGTTATATTATCCATAAAGACTTCTAAACAGTGTTCAACCATGTCACTAAATATGCTTAACATGCATCATTGGAATGTTGTTGGGGCATTACAAAGTCCAAAATTCATTTTCCTAAAGCAAATGTTCCCAAAAGACATGTGACTGTGTTCTTTTCTTGGTCTTCTAAAGCAATGAGAATTTGGTAATAACCTAAGTAACCATCAAGAAAGCAGTAGTAGGGATGTCCTGCTACTCTTTCTAAAATTTGGTCCAGAAATGGTAAAGGAAAATGATATTTTCTAGTGTCGTCATTTAGTTTTCTATAGTCAATGCACATATGCCAACTAGATTGGATTTGAGTTGGAATTGATTCTCCCTTATCATTTTTTACGACAGTTATTCTAGACTTTTTTGGCACAACTTGTGTAGGACTTACCCACTTACTATTGTAGATAGGGTAGATAATACCTACATCAAGAACTTTAAGGACTTCTGTTCTTACCACTTCTTTCATGTGCGGGTTTAATCTTCTTTGGGGTTGACGATATGTCATAGCATTATCTTCTAAATATATTATATGTGTGCAAATCAAATGATTAATGCATTTTATGTTTTTTAAAGTTTATCCAACTGTCAGTTTATGTTCTCTCAACATATTTAACAACTTACCTTTTTGATTGCTTATGAGAGAAGAAGAAATTACCACATGGTAAGTTTGTTCATCTCCTAGAAATGCATACTTCAATCCTTCTGGCAAAGTCTTTAATTTTAATTTGGCTGCTTCCTAATGTTTTTCTTCTTCCAGTGTTTTTAGTTCCTCCAAATTTTGTTTCTCTCTATTATCTTCCAGTACCTATGTAGAATCAACTAAAAATTCATTAGGAATATTTGAATCTAATTACATATTTGATTCAAGGAAAATAGTTGTATATATTTTCATGGGATCAGATAAACTCCCCTGAATATGTTCCTCCAAAATTGGTTTAATTAGTTCCATGCTCTCATTTTCACAGTCCTCATCGTATGGTTGCTTGCAAATATTAAAAACATTAAAATCCAACGTCATATTGCCAAAGTATAAATTCATGATTCCATTCTTGAAATTAATTAAAGCATTAGCTTTGCTAAAAATGTACGACCAAGTATTATAGGAACTGGCTCGTAATTGTCTGGTACAGGTTGGTTTCCAAGATAATAAAATCCACAAGATATATGAATTTATCGACTTATAATAACACATCTTCCACAATTACTTTTGGTACCTTGACTGATCTATCGACAAGCAAAAAAATAGTTGAAGTTGGTTTTAATTCGCCAATATTAAGTTATTGGTAAACCGAAAATGGAAGTAAATTGACATTGGCTCCAAGATCAAGCAAAACATGTTCAACTTTTTGATTTCCAATCATACATGAAATAGTTGGACAACCAAGGTCCTTGTATTTTAATACATTACTGGTTGAGAGAATGAAACTTACATGTTCAGCTAGAAAAAAACTTTATTTCTGAACTGATGTGTTCTTTTAAATGTGCACAAGTCTTTCAAAAATTTGACATAAGATGGTATTTGTTGGATGGCATCTAACAAATGAATATTGACATTTACCTATTTTAATATTTCATATATCTCTGAGGAATGATTCAATTTCTTTATATTTAATGCTTGAGGAAATGGAGGTGCATGAGAAAAATTGTTATCATCAATGATAGGTAATGGTTCATCAATCCCTTCCTTACCCTCTAAATTTGATTTATTTTCAACTTCACAAGGTTCAAGAATAAGTACGTGGATGACCTTATCACTGCGAATAGTACTAATAGATTTGACTTGGTCTATGTGTTGACTATTAGGACTACCATCGTGAGGGTTTTGATGACTCTTGGGGTTTGGATGTGGTCGTGCAGAAAACTTTCATTTCTCATTAATGGTCAATGTAGATGTGATTTTAGAGAAAGTATCTTTCAGATCAATCAATATTTGTAAATTTTGGTTATTGATGGCTTCTTGTTTCTCAATGAATGCATGTAAGGTATCATCAAGGGTTTTCCTAGGCGGTGGGATATATGGTGCATAATTCTGGAAATCTTGGAAATTCTGGTGTACTTAGGGAGGTTGTTAAGATAGTTGTGCTTGGTTATTATTCCTCCAATTGAAGTTTGGATGGTTTCTCCAACCAGAATTATAGGTTTGAGAGTAGAGTTTGGATTTGATCTATTGAAGGTGTTAATGGAACTGACTTGGTTGTGGAAACATTCTTGCAGGGCTGGCAAGGTTAGGCAAACTTGTGTGACATGTTCATTTGAATTACAGATTTTACATGTGACTTCTTGAATTGACTTGACATGATCATTCTTCCTCATTTCTAATGCCTCGACCTTTTTAGCTAGAGATGCATATTTAGCATAAAGGTCATGGTCTTCCCAAAGGTTAAACATACCTCTATTAGATGACTGTGGTTTTACATGCGACTCATAAGTACCACCTATATCACATTGTTGTGCATTCTATGCTATGTGTTTTAAGTAATCTAGTGCATCTTCGGGATTTTTGTCCCTAAACTCATAATTACACATCATTTACACTACTTGTCTACCTTGGGGTGTTAAACCTTCGTAGAAGTAGGAAACCAATCTCCATGTTTCAAACCCTTGATGTGGACAAATATTCAACATTCTTTAAATCTCTCATAATATTGGTAAAGTATTTATCCCGACTCTTGTGTGAAAGTTGTGATTCCCCTCTTAAATGAATTTTTCCTGTGAGGCGGAAAGAATTTTTTTTCAGAAATTGCTCTTGTAAATCATCCCAAGTTCATATGGATCATGACCTAAGGTTTTATAGCCAAATTTTAGCTTTATCCTTTAAAGAAAATAGAAAAAACTTAAGTCGAATTATATTCATGCTGTAATTTTGGTCTGTGTAAATGTTACATACCTCTTCAAATTTTTTTAAGTGTTGATAATGATTTTTTGATTCTAGACTGTGGAATATGGGTAAAAGTTGGATGATACTTGGTTTAAAATTGAAACGTGATGCATCTGTGGGGAAAACAATACAAAATGGTGATCATATCTTAGTAGGATTCATGAATTCTCTGAGTGTCCTCAGATGATTAAGATCGCCAAGTTGAGACTCACGTTCTACCTTATCAACTGGATTTTTATTTTGATTCTCGATCATTTTGACTGATGATGAAGGTGATGGAAACTCTCTATTTAATATACCGCTAGATTATCGAAACCAATGTCTCATGTAACCTAAATGCAAACTATATGCTAAAATTTAAATATGCAAATGCAATACTTACAAAGAGACAAATAATAATAAACAAATAAAGGAAATAAATAAATAAAAATAAATGACAAAAGAAAAGAAAAAGAAAAGAAAATACAAATATAGTGATTAGATCTAAAAACGTCTTCTGATTCTCATCAATTCAGATCTCAATTGAATTTTTCGTTCAGCTGTCTCAATTTCTTGAATTAGGTTCTCACGAAAAATTATGGAGGAATCTCTAGATGGGGATGGTTCTTATTTGGCAAAATACAAGCTCTATTTTAATTGAGATTTATGTCTCATGTAACCTTGAAGAACTAAGTACAGGGTTTGTCTGTATGTGAGGTGTCTAGATTCAGGATTCATTTAAGATCAATTATGACATCTTGAATCTATACAAATGCAAAGAAGAAAAAAATGAGATGCAAAAAAAAAAAAAAAATCCAACAAAAAAAAAATGAAAAATGAAAAATGAAAAAAATGAAAATGAAAGAAAAGAAAAAAATACAAGGAAGTTAAATTATTATTCTATATACTAAATTATATTCCTCAGCAACGGCGCTAAAAACTTGACACACTCACAAAGTAATTCTTTTACTCCCAAGTATAAGAGTGTCGAAGTAATAAAATAACCCGATAAGTTCGGGGTCGATCTACAAAGAATAGATTTAATAAGATAAAATGATAATTCGAGTGAAAATAAAAAGAGTGAATTGTTTGAAATGATTGAAAATTTTAAATTAAACTACAACAATAAAATAAAATGTTGGGGCTATGAGATCCACTTTTAATATTTCAAATTTAAAAATCTTACTTTTTATAATATATAAATTGTCAATATTACACAACTAATTTATTTCAAGAATTAATTATGCTAAAATAAATAAAACTAGTCATAAAGGCGGTGATAGTTTTTGTCTATAATAAGTCCAGTTAGGTACTGAATTATGCCAAATAAATAAAACTAGTCATATAGACAATAACAAAATTTGTCAATAATTAATCCAGATTTTAATTAAGTATTAATCATGAGATTACAATTTATATATTATAATATAAATAAGATTAATCTATAATTTCATATTAAAAGTTTCATCCTTTATCCCAACATGATGAAATTAACTACTCATGATTTGAATAAAAACACACATAATTTTATTACCGAAAGAAAAAGAAATTATAAAAAATCTTTAAAAAAATAAGACACACGAGAGCTGAAATCCATCACAAAATTTCAGAGAGAAACCTGGGAAGAATGCTACTGAATGAGGTGTTGAACTCTATTTATAGAGGCACTCAGCACCTCACTTTGCAAATTGTACAGTGGTGGAGAGAACATGTCAATCCACTTTAGGTGGATTGGCTTTTACTTTTTATTTTTATTTTTTTCCTTCTTGTTTTTGTCTTTAATAATTACAAATAACACACATTGGATTTTTCATCAATTTCGTCCTTGAAAACTTCAGAACTAGAAACTCTTATAAACATAAAAGTTGTAGATATTTGAGCCTTCTTTCATCTAAAACATGAATCACCTCAATCTGATATCGAAGTAAACAGTTATGGCCAAAATACGAAAATTACACAAAGTTAGAATTTTCGAAATTGTACATTGTTAGAACGTCCCTTTAAGTTTATGGCCTCCAAAATTCAAATATCACGTCCATTTTTCTAATTATACATCCAAAATATTATTTCACCTATATAAATAAAAATCACAATCAAAATATATAAAGCATAAATTTAATTATTATTTTACAAATGTGCTAAATTAAAGGGTATAACGAAATTATAGGTGTAAATGATTAGTTTCTCTTTTATTAAGTGTACATTTTTTAATGTTCATCAGCTATATTTCTGTTGGAGTGGGTGCTTCGAGCGCCAATTCGGATAATGTATAATATAATATATTTTATTATTTATTAATAAAATAACTACATTTTCATTTCAAGCCTTATTAATGATATTATCATTATGCATATTAGATTGATGTATAAATATGCTAAAAATGACATCGACCTTAGAATAGTCATGTAGTAATATTAGACATTAGGTGGTTCGACATTGGGATAAGTATTACTATTATGAAATATTCTTAAAGTGTGTGTGTGTGTGTGTGTGTGTGTGTGTGTGTGTGTGTGTGTGTGTGTGTGTGTGTGTGTGTGTGTGTGTGTGTGTGTGTGTGTGTGTGTGTGTGTGTTGTGTGTGTGTGTTGTGTGTGTGTGTGTGTGTGTGTGTGGTGTGTGTGTGTGTGTGTGTGTGTGTGTGTATTCCTAGTAATTGGTTTTGGAATACGGTCGAATTCTTATAACTTATAAGACTAGCACATGTCGTATATTAGAATTTGAGTTCCAATGGTTTAACCCGATGTACCATGAGGTTTGGAAGCTCGTATAGACATGTGGGTATTGGTTGGACCGAATACTGAATGACTCACAGATGATTCATAATAGTTGGAAGTATACAACATCGTCAATAGGAATCTCCTCGAGTCGAGTAGCATATGTGGTCATTTGACTATAGGATAGCATTGATTTTGTGTGAGATCCTCCACACTTTGAAGTCATGTATGTCAGAAACCTTTCATGGTCTGGCCTTTAGATGTTCGTTGGGTGTGGACAGATGCACTCAGTAATCAAGTGTGAATCAAGATAGGATTCGTCAGCCCGTATGTGTACCATAAGGGGTTTAGGTATCCATGTGAGTAAGTCACGATTCTTAAGACTTTAGCCAAAGCCGATCACCTAGGGTAGATCGCATCAGTTGTAAAGAATCGTGGACATGTCGACATGGGATGTGTGCCTTTGGAAACTTGACGGTGTATTCTATGTTTCCTAAGCACAACTCGTATAGCCTACGACAGAAGGATTGTTAAACATATATGATGACCTCGACTTATATAGTTTAGAAATGTCATTCATGTTCTTCGTGAATTCGGAGGTGGCCGAATTACATACATATTAGCTAAGTTTATATGACAAATGTGTCTGAACTTATAGAGTCCTAATATGAAGTGTACTCGTTGAGCACTTGGGTAGCCGATTAATTTTGATAAAAGATAATATTCTATATTATAATTATAAACTAAGATAATCAAGTGTTATTGGATAATATTGATTATTTACTTTGACCTAATTGGATTAATTCAATAATTACACTAGGGCTTAATTGTAAAATTATAATTATCTCTACCATTTAAGGATATTATGGTAACTGTAAGTATGTATTAATTGGTGGTTTTGGCTTGATTTAATTGGATTAAATCAAAGTGGTAAACATTTAACTAATCTATTTCCTAATCCTTGGTTTGATTTAATTGGATTAAATCAAAGTGTGAGACAATGGAGATTAGTCACACCTAATTATACATATTTAGACCAATTAGATTAAGCCCACCTAAAAATAGATTACAACTTTTATTAATTAAAAATTACATAAATTTTTCTATAAATAACAAGCTTTATGAATGTTTTAATTAAGAAAAGCAAAATCTTGTGAAAGCTAAGTACAAGCAAATTCTTAGAGAAATTAGCCTAAGTTAGAGAAGTGTTTAGAGAATCTTGTGAGGTATCTACAACATTTCATCTAGTAGAAATCAAGATTGGATCTTGGAGTGAAGCTTGCTAACATTGGAATCAAGATTGGATCTGGGAATGAAGCATGCAAACCTTGGAGGTTCTTCTACCATTTCAATAAAAAGAAGAATATTTGATCTTTGCATCAAGCTTGCTAGGTAAATTTGAACTTTTCTTAAGTTATGTTATTTTATGTATTGGATACATGATCACATAACTTAATGTTGAAATAAATAATAAATTATGTTAGGATGCTTTGGAAGTATAAACACAATATGTTTGTTATTAGGTCAAAATATTTATGTTAGACATAAACATAAAATTAAAGTTTGGAACTTTAGATTAAAGGTTAGAGGTATGGCTACCATTCTAGAATCAGTTGACCACCTTTGGGTGACCTAGAATTGTTCACGAGACATTTCTTATTGGGAATCGAATTCGGTTTGTGTATTGGATTCAAAATTTACGCAAATGCGTATTTAGAATAAATTTATGAATTTGTAAAAATATTTGATATTTTGAAAAACTTGAATTTTGTTCTATAATATGTGTTGATGTTAAAAATTAATTTTGGATGTTTTTGAAGTGTTTAGGGAAGACCGAAAGAAATTAAGGTATTATACCCTAATTCCTTCAGCTCACTGGAAAGTGAGCTGAAGGAAAAGATAAAAGAAATTAAAGAAAAAATGTTTCAGACCTGTGCACTACAGTGAGCACGCGCACTGTAGCGCGTGAGTTTGACGCAAGTCACGCCTTTGACACGCGTTGAATTTTTTTCCCTCGTTTTTTATATTCATGGGTTAGACCCACGTTCGCTGCGCGGGGCACCGATCCGACCCTAGGGGTTCCATAATTTCCCCAACAGAATGGTATCAGTAGCAAGGCTTAACCACACAACACGTGTTGCATGTTAGACATGTATTTGAATCTATGCCTTAATAATTTTAATTTAATTATACATAAGACATATTGGATATGTAAAGCGACCTGATTAAATTAATGACTTGATTGTCATAAATCTCTCATGATTAGGTTATTACTGTAATTAAGTAATAAGATATTAATAATGTTGGAGCATTATTGGATGGTACGTCTTCTCAATACAGAGATGAATGAGTTCTTACTACTTATATCCAATATCGTCATTAGTGTGAGGGTATAAGTGCTCGGAACTTAGATCGCTCAGGTAAAACATTAGATATAGCGTAATGGGTTAACGTAGTCATTTAATATCGTCATTAGTGTGAGGGTGTACATACGAAGCTCATTAGTGCACATTGACAAGTATACACCTAGAACACGTCTTAATCCAATATCATCATTAATGTGAGGATAATAAATGGTTCAGGACCAAACTAGGAGTCACATAAATGTGATTGACCTTGGGGGTCTACCTAATGAATTTATAAAGGCTAAGATCGTCGATAGTGTGAGGCTGGAGTAAATATCATGGGATCTACTTCCCGCTATAAAATTTTGATAGTCAAATTTATATTTTTCTGTTAAGGGAGATTAAGGAATTACGTAAAGTAGTGGGAGTGCACTAATAGATTAAAACTCCATAATCAATTAGTGTTTTTATATTGAAATAAAACATGTACTGCTAGTGTTTAAATGTTGTCTTGTAGATGGTTGCCGTAAATCCATTAGCGCAACTTTTGGATAAGGAGTCTTGAACTACTTAGAGTATAATATGAACATCCGCCTTGACTTGGAATCGGAAAGATTGAGGTATGCTACGCTCAATCCAATGTCTATCGAATTTATTTCTAATTTGCTTAGATTGTACGTAGATGTACCAAATGCTTCGAGCATTACAAGAGCACTCAAGGAGTTGTTCAAGGCAAATCAAGAAATTGAGATATTTCATAGGTATAAGAAATTGAGATATTTTCATGCTACGCTCAAGGATAAAGGAGTTGTTAGCATTCATGTTTGGAACATGATTGACCAAATTCGATATATGGAATGACATGACATTTAGATAGATGATTGGCTAGGCCAATATCTGATCTTATCTTCTTTACCCGGTACATATGTTGGTTTTGTGATGCATTCGATGCAAGCCGCATATGAAGAGCTTTATAATATGTTACGCTAGGCATAACATGATTCGAAAAAATGAAATCCCACTTTGTACCTCCATGGTGGAGCAAGCTCTTCAAATATTTCTAGGAAGTCCAAGAATATTACAATGGGATATAAGAAGAAAGATTTCAAGAAACAAACTGCAAGACTGCTCGTAGCTCGTATGCATGTCTACACTACAAGAATTATGGACACTGGTAGAAAGATTGTCTAGAGCTGAAAAGAAAAGCAGGAACCCCGGGTATGCTTTGTATTTTTCCTATTATTAACATCTTATTAGCCTTAGATGCAAATAGTGATTGAGTGTTAGACATCGATAGTCCTACTCATATTTGCAACTCTGTAAGAGTTAATAGAAGGCTAAACATAGGAGAAATCCAGCTTAAAGTTGGCAATGGTGAGGCATTGGATGTCAGAGTCATAGGAACAAATATTTTAGATCTCCATAATGAATGTAAATTAGATTTACATGACTTTTTTTATATGTCTTCTCTTATCAGATAAATAATATCTTAACTGATATTAGATAAAGAAGAATATAAAATAAACATTAAAAATGGTGTTTTATGTTTATATGAAAAAGACAATGTTCTTTATCTAACGGTCACTATATTATGGAAATATATAGAGATGCCTTTAATGTAGAGGAAAATACAAGTAATAGGAAATCTGAATTAAATAATACTGAATTATGGCATATGAAATTGGGCCACATAGGTGTTAGACGTCTATCCAAATTGGTAAAGGATGGTTTGATTGAAAATCTTACCTTAGATCCTTATCCGATTTGTGAGTCATGTATCCAAGGAAATATGACGAAGGCCCCATTTCTTGGTGTTGGACACCATACTGGAAATTTATTGAAACTAATACACAGCGATGTGTGTGGTCCATTAAATCATACCGTTCATGATGGTTCAACATACTTTGTGACTTTCATAGATGAAAAGTCTAGTTTTGGATATGTTTATCTGATGAAACATAAATCGGAAACATTTGACAAGATCAAAATATTCTGAAATGAAGTAATAAAAAAAACCATTAAATTCATCAAGTGTCTTTCATTAGATCAAAGTGGTGAATTTATGAGCAATAAATTCAGAAGTTACTTAAGGGAGAATTGAATTCTCGCTCGATATAGCCCACCAGGAACTCCTCAACACAATGGTGTGTCTGAGCGAAGAAATCGTACTTTATTGGATATGGTGCGATCCATGATGAGCTATACAGATCTTCTTATTACCTTTGGGGTTACGCTTTATTTACTGCTGTCCATATACTTAATAGAGATCCATCAAAAGTTGTTTCTATGACCCCCTATCAGATATAGTTCGGTAGAAATCCAAGACTTAGGCATTTAAAGATTTGGGGTTATCCTACATACGTTAGAGTTACACAGCGGGATAAACTAGCACCCATAGGGTATAAATAAAGGTTCATTGGATATCCAGATAATTCTATGGGATATTAATTCTATGATTCTGAGTAACGAAATTTATTTGTTGTTCACTTTACCACTTTTCTTGAAAAGGAATTTTTTAGAGAATTGTAGAAATATTGAACTTGATGAGTTTGATCCCAAAAATAAGGAACCTAAGATGGAACCAGAGGTCCAACTAGGTGAAGGATCTATAACACAGGTTCTACGTAAGTCGAATAAAATATCAAGGTCCCCTAAGAGATTATTTTTAACATCTGATGTGAGTCCTGATGTTCTCCTTTTGGAGGAAATAGATCCGACTACGTATTAAGAAGCGATATTGGATATCGATTCGGGAAAATAGAAGAAAGTCATGAAATTCGAAATGGATTCAATGCATGACAATCAAGTCTGGACTTAGTTGAACTTCCTGAAGGAGTTAAATCTATTGGTTGTAAATGGGTTTACAAAATGAAGCGAGGCCCGATGGAAAGGTGAAAACCTTTAAGGCCCAACTAGTAGCGAAAGATTACACTTAATATCCTAGGATTGACTATGAGGACACTTTTTCACTAGTAGTCATGCTAAAATCCATTAGGATTCTTTTAGCCATTGATGCATATCATGACTATGAGATATGGCAGATGGATGTGAAAATCATTTTCCTAAATGGATTCCTTGAGGAGGATCTCTATATGGAACAACCAGAGGGTTTCATATCCAGTGAGACTTCAAACTTGGTTTGTAAGATCTAAAAATCTATTTATGGACTTAAACAGGCATCCCAAAACTAGAATCATATTTTTGATGATATAATCGGATTATCTGGATTCATCAAGAACGAGAAAGAACCGTGTGTTTATAAGAAAGTGAGTGGGAGCATGATAATATTCCTTCTCTTGTTTGTAGATGATATCTTTATCATTAGAAATGATATTGGATTGATGCAAAGTGTGAAAGCCTACATTTGCAAGAACTTATCCATGAAAGATATGGGTGAAGCTTCATATAGTAAGACTCAACAACTGATTCCACCACTGAGGCGGAATTTATAGTGGTTTTAGAAACTGCTAAAGAAGTTGTATAGATTAGAAATGTTATCACAGAACTTGAAATTATGCCTAGGATTCGATCATATTGTAATGTGATAATAATGGAGCCATCGAGCAGACTAAAGAGCCGAGTGTGCATTCCAAGTCTAAACATAAGAAGAGTAAATATCACGTGATTAAAGACATTATTGAACGAAAAGACATAGTGGTTTTTAAGGTTCAAGGATTAGACAACATAGCAGATCCGCTTACTAAGGCCTAACCTCTTAATTTATTGGATAAACATGAGGAGGAGATGAGGCTGCGGTACCATCCTGATTGGCACTAAGCAAGTGGGAGTTTGTTGGAGTTGGTGCTTGGAGCGCCAATCCGGATAATGTATAGTACATTGTATTTTATTATTTATTAATAAAATAACTACATTTTCATTTCAAACCTTATTAATGGTATTGTCATTATGCATATTAGATTGGTGTATAAATATTCTAAGAATGACATCGACCTTAGAATAGTCATGTAGTAATATTAGACACTAGGTTGTCCGATATTGGGATAAATATTACTATTATAAACTATTCTTAAAGTATATATATATTCCTAGTCATTGATTTTAGAATACAGTCGAATTCCTATAACCTAGAAGACTAGCACATGTCGTATATTAGAATTGGAGTTCCAATGGTTTATCCCGATGTACCATGAGCTTTGGAAGCTCGTACAGACATGTGGGTATTCATTGGACCGAATACTGAATGACTCACATGTGATTCCTAATAGTTTGAAGTATACATCATCGTCAATAGGAATCTCCTAGAGTCGAGTAGAATATGTGGTCCTTTGACTATA
>SKCR01049764.1:0-55217 GCA_019454045.1 Zanthoxylum bungeanum
CATGGGTTAGACCCACATCTACTATATGGGGCACCAATCCGACCCTATGAGTTCCACATCCGCCCTAACAAATATGTTTATTCATATGCATGTATATGAGTGTTTGGATGATAACTTAGGGTGTTTGTCATGTATGTGCTTATGTATGAGAAATCGTGAGATGAGTTAATGTTACGTGATATGTGCGCATGTGTGTATGTTCATTGGGTTGGTAATTTCATGTTCTTGTAGCGGAGTTGGTTAGGAATCCGTTCAGACAAAATTCATCTCATGCCTATTCTAAAATAGGCAATGAGTCTCGTACAAGCATTGTATGCGTAACCATCTCATATGTATGTGTTGTTTTGGTTGTGTGTTTCTTGATATTTTGACTATTGTGTATGTTTCGTTATCAGTTACATGGTGATTGTATGTATATATGAGTATGTGTGTGATAGATTTTGTGACATGTATGGACTGTGTATATTTATGTGGAATGAAAGAATGACTTGAGAATCGGTGTGCATGTAAGTCGTTATAAGTGTGTATGCTAAGTTTTTTTTATTGTATATACGTATATTATAAAAGAGACTGTATGTGTTTGTAGGCTTATGAAATTGGATTTGCTTGAATATAAGAGAAGTAAGGTATGAATTTCGAACTGATATGTGTGATTGGGTATAGGTCACGAATGTTAAGTTATCATAAAGTTATCAAGAATAGAGAAAGTTAAAGAAAGTTTGTTTAACTCACTGATTTGATGGTATTTCAAAGATGTTTATTCATGATAAAGTATAAATATATAACTTTATGTTTCACGTGATTGAAACGGATTTAATGATAAGTAACGTACTCTGTGATATTTGAATTTTTGCTTTATATGCTTTGGATATTTACTTATTAAACTAATATATATATATATATATACGAGGATTTGGCATGTGTAAAAAATAAAGGATAACAGAAAATTAATGAATCTGAACTCATACTAACTAAGTAATCCTGATAAACCTCTAATATACTTGACTTGTATGTTTGGTTGTAGTACGACTATGATTACTTACTGAGTTTTTATAACTCACACCAATCAGTTGCCAGTTTTGCAGCTTGGCCCCCAATAAGTCAACCACTTTACCTTTGAAAGTCATGCTCGAGACACCGGAACACCCAAGTTGTTGTCACCCTCATAAGTGTCCCGGGTGAAGACTTAGAGGTTTATGATCTTTGGTTATTATGACGTTTGTCGTGCTAGCACGTTCTTTTGTATTGGCAAGTTAATGATTTGATTTGCTTTGATGTTGTGGGCACGGAGCCATTAAGTGTTGATTGATATTATGAGCACGGAGCCCTTAAGTGTTGATTTTGATTTTGATGTGTTTTTTGCGGACCTGAGGTCCCTTTGTATGTTTTATGTCTTTCTAGGTTTCGATTTGATGCTGGACCGTGATCCAGGTTTTCCAGTTCTAGGGCATAACATGTCCATTTTTTTCTATAATTGGGAGGCTTATAGAGATGGGTTAATCTTGTCTCCTACTGGTAGCATCCTACTTCTGGCATGGTGTTATAATTTTTGTATCAGAGTAAAGGTTTAATTATCGGTGACTGCAGCTACAGGGTACGCGGTTGTCTGAGTAAGTTTTATATTGCGTATAAACCATATAAGTTTCATGTTTGTAACTTTATTTGATTTCTAGTATATGGTATGATGTGCAATGATTTTGATTGATATAGGTGATTCAGATTATTTGTACAAATTTTTATGTTATGAATATATGTATGTATATGTGTGTGTGTGTGTGTGTGTGTGTGTGTGTGTGTGTGTGTGAATAATAAGTTAAAAGTATGTCATTTATATAGGTATATATATATATATATATATGATGTGAAATCATTGTGTTTTGAGGTATGAGTATTTCTATGATGTTGATAGTCTAAATTGTGAAAGGATGTCATTGTTTTACGTTTTGAGAATTTGGTATTTGATTCGTGGCATAAAAGAATTTTGAAAAGAAAAAGGAAAGAAAAGAAAAAAGAAGAAAGATTTTTGATATTTTGATTTTAACTATAAAAGATAAAGAATATGTTTTCGCCTCGACGCTTGATTCACATTTTCATGTTTTGAGATTTATTGATATTATATGTTTTCGTCTCGGTGATTGAAAATGATTTGGAGATTTTTTTAAACCATAAATATTTATTTCCGTCGAGACGTTTGAAAATCTGATTCTGTCACGGTGCTTGATGGTTTTATGTTTTGGACCCTTCGTGTCACTTGTATATGTTTCATTCCGACTTGGCCAGGGTGCTTGTTCTGGGTTCAAACCATCAGAAAATGGCTAGCCCGTTAATATGTCGACTTGGTTTTGTTCGTACACTGTCTGGTCAGTGCGCGATACTTGAACACTGGATGCTTGATAAGTATTTTGAAAAGTTTGTATCAAAGATTTATTTTGATTTAAATATATTTGTGTTTTGGGGGGAAAATGATTTCAAAAGAATTATGTTTTGATTATGATACTTTTCGATATCGTTTATTATATTATATGTTTCTGTCACGGTGCTTGTATATTATTTTTTATGGTTTATAATTTGATATGATATGTTTTCATCGTGGTGCTTGTACAGGACTCTATTCAACTACAATGGACGGACCCCCTACCCTCTGTCGACAAGGGCTTGTTTTGTTTATTGTCTGATCTGTGCGCACGATTTGGACATTGGGCGGTCGTTATATTTCCTTCAGTTGAGTTTATAATGGACGTTTGATACAGATTTATGATGATGATGAATTTCGAAATTGATTTTGTTTACAGTAAAAGAGTTTTTCAAATGTATTTTCGAGATGGTTTTTAAAGAGATTGTTTTGCGTTTTCCCTTTTGATGATGACAGAAATTGACAGATTTCAGATTATCAACATCATAAGAGCACTATAATTATGTGTCAGTTCTGGTTGTGACGATGGATTTATTCGTTGGTATAAAAGTTTACGTTCGTTATAGGAACACGTATGTATGTCTATAGTTAAGTCATGGATATTTCGAGTATTGTAATGGTTATGTATGCTGTTGTCAGCCATACAAAGATGTATATGTGACTAGATTTTACGTATGTAAACTTTGGTATTGATATCATTTACATATATGATATGAAATGACATGATGTGAAACGAATGAGTTCCATTTTAGATTACGGACGGAATAGATAGTATGAAATTCGTATTATGTTTTCCATTTTTGATATTGTATTTGAGTACCTGCAAAGAACATTTGTTATGATGACTTTCATTAACTGTATAGAATTTGTGTTCACTTTTGGGTTTATATGATGGATGAATCTGAAACGGTTTAAGCATGTTCTTAGGAACGAATGTGAATTGAAATGACAAGTTTGGTTTGATTCTGGTATGAAATGTTTGATTTTATTTATGTTGCTAAGAAATAGCATAGTTTTTATTGATGTATGAAATATGTAACTTTTGATCACGTTTAAAGTGAGATGACTTCCGAATACGGATCAGATTGTCATGCACGTGCGTTCAGTTCTGAATGATTAGATATAAGGACGAAGAAATTTTGAGGACGAGAATTTTATAAGGAGTGGAGAATGTAATATACTGAATTTTTTTCACAATAGTTTTGGAAGGTTTCGAATTAAAGTTAAAGTTTTGGAACTGGATGATGTTCAAAAATCAGAGTTTGTGTGTTGGAAAATAGGATGAAACATTTGAAAGTGAAGCTTCGTTGTGTTGGAAAACACGTGGTTTCGAGAACCGGTTACGCGATTCATTTTTATATCATTATAAGCATAAAAGTTTGATGTTTCGGCTATAAAATAGAAATTGAACTCTGATCGAGCTGATTCTTGAACCATTAGACTCATTTTTCTAATGCGAACAACTTTTGTGTTGAACACTTTTCGACATTTGCATCAAAATAGCTTCCAAAATACAAATTTTTTAGAAAGCCCCATGGTAGACATCTAACTACAATTTCGCGAAGTCAGATTGTAATTTCTAAAAATATTTCTATAATTACCTTGAATTTTCTTATTATTTTGAAAATGGCATAACTACATATAATCCTCTGAATGACCCCCCGTCTCCATATTTGAACCAGCGACGACCAGGTCACGACGGCCGCCCGTCGGCCATGGCCGACTATCACTACGAAACCAAGAGGAGTGTCCAGCCACCCTTCGTCCGACGGTGGCCGACGGCGACGCCAAAAATGCTGGCAACGGTGAGAAATATATGAGAAATCACGCAGGCTTGGCTTTCTCGACCCCAGCTTATCGCTATATTTCATGGCCCGAGCCACTCGCCAAAATCGAAGCTCTCGAAGAGTACTACAAGTTGGCGGTGACAGATTTTCTGTTCCGTGCATGTTTTAGACAAAATAAGGAAGAAAATGGTGGTGGTAAATAGTGACCCATGAATGAATAGTGTCTATGATCATAATTCTGTTGATTCCAGCGTGTTTGTGGGATCGTTTGGAGTCCGTATATGGCCTCGAAATCTCGGTAAGACCTCCCGGTAAAAAATTCGGTAATATCAAATTTTTCGTTAAATGTTCGGATGTATCCAATAGCTTAATAGAGTAGCGTATTGATATAAATTGAATTGTTTGAGTATGCATATATTGAATATGTGTATTTGGTAGAATCTGAGTGAAAAAGATCTAATTAGATCGATCTGATAGGTTATGTAAATTTTCGGTTAAAGTCGATTTTTCGTGTATTGATTGTCTTTAACGATATTTATGAGTTATATATGATGATACGATAATGTTTAGATAAATTCAGGTCGGTCGGGAGGGTTTAGGACCCTTTCGTAGTATTTACGGAAACCTTTTCGGAAGATTTTCCAAAAACAATAGAAACGAGAGATTTAACTTAACTGGTGGCATGAATTAATTTGTAACGATGTTTTAAGATTATTGGAATTGAAATCATTGAGATAGAACTTGATCTGGTTGTTCTGAAAATACCTGAAATTTTATCATAGTTAAGTCGAGAATTCGTAAGTCGTTATTCTGGCGGCATTTCACCATTTGTTTTGATAGACTTGACTATGACCTAAGATGCTCGTGAAGCCAGGTAAGTAACCCATGCGATGAGTACTAGAATTTTTCATTTCATTTTCTAAATATATATATATATATATGTGTGTGGAGATGATTGAAATGTTTAGGATAGTTAAGAGGTGGATTTGAGAATGGACTTCGGGATCATGTATAGTTAAGTTCTAAGACCATCACGGGTATAGACTTTCGTTATTATTATGATATAAAATGAAATATTTGATGAGCTTGATGTCTATATGCATGTGTTTATGTACGTAAGTGTATGAACATGTAATGGTGTGTGTATATATATATATATATATATATATATATATATATATAAATGAATTAATATATATATAAGGTTTGGTATACGTATTTATATGTATGTGAAGGTAAGGTATGGATGATTTGATTATATAAGATCGGTAAGGGGAACAAGTTATTATTTTTGAATTTGTATTAGCATATCTATGTGTATGTCATTCGAATAAGTTTGTTTTAGAGGTTGGATTGGTTAAATGTGATAAGAAACGAGTATAAAATAAGTCATTCCTGAATGGATATGTTTAAATGATGAGTTTCAGTATCAGATGTTTTCAGATAGAAACTTGAAAACTGATTATATTTGATCGATAAGGGAAGGATATGAAGACTGTTAAAGATATAAAATTTGAATTAGTAGTAATGTGTATATTCATATGTATGTATATGAGTGTTTGGATGATGACGTAGGGTGTTTGTCATGTATGTGCTTGTGTTTAAGAAATCATGCGATGAGTTTGTATTACATGATATGTGTGCATGTGTGTATGTTTAATGGGTTGGTACTTTCACGGTGTAGTAGTCGAGCTGGTTAGGAATCCGTTCAGACGACATTCAAATCATATCTATTCTAAAATAGGTAATGAGTCCCTTACGAGCATTGTATGTGTTGATTTGGTTGTGTGTTCCTTGATATTTTGACTATTATGTATGCTTCATTATCAGTTACACAATGAATGTATGTATATCTGAGTATATATGTGTGTGTGTATGTTTATGATAGATTTCGTGACATGTATGGACTGTGTATGTTTACGTGGAATGAAAGAATGACTTGAGAACCGGCGTGCATATAATATGTTATAAGTGTGTTTGCTAAGTTTGTTATTGTATATACGAATATTGTAAAAGATATTGCATGTGTTTGTAAGCTTATGATGTTAGACATGTCTTCAAGTAAGAATTCTGAAATTGGATTTGCTTGAATGTAAGAAAAGTAAGCTATGAATTCCAAACCGATATGTGGGATTGGGTATAGGTAACGAATGTTAAGCTATCATAAGTTTATCTCGAATAAAGAAAGTTAAAATAAGTTTTTTTAACTCTCCAATTTGATGGTATTTCAAATATGCTTATTTGTGATAATGTATAAATGTATAACTTCATGTTTCACATGATTGAAACAGATTCGATGATAAGTAACGTACTCTGTGATATTTGAATTTTTACTTTATATGCTTTAGATATTTTCTTATTAAACTGGCATATATATATATATATATATATATATATATATAGATATATATATATATATATATATCTATATATATATATATATATATATATTCGAGGATTTGGCATGTGCAAAGTGTTAGGGTTGGTGCTCGGAGCGCCAATTTTCTTATGTTTTTCCCTGTAAATACTAATCTAAATTGTATTATGAATAAAATAAACAATTTCTATTATATAACATCTCTTTATATATAGTAAAGCCGTAATTGACCTTAGAATGATTAGTTATGATATTATTGCAAAAGCGTCGCAACTGACATTGAGTTATATCATAACAGTATCATTTATTTAACAGTTCCCAGTCAAGGTTTACATTACTTGGTCAATATGTAAACCAGTTGAGACTGGTAAAAGTTGTACATTGGAATCGTGAATTCTAATGATTGATTTTCAATGCACCATAAGTCTTGGAGACTCGTATAGACATGTAGGTGTTTATATTGGATAAACACTGAACGAATCACCGAAGATTCTTAATAGATGCTACACCAATGTCAATAAAAATCTTCTCGGGTTGAGTAGCATAGTGATTCTTTGACTTGAGATACCACTATGGATATATGAGATATCCTCCACACTTGATGGCAGTCACGTCACCGACCTATTCAGGTTAGACCTCCGCATGTCCATTGGGTGTGGACTGATCCTCAGGATATCCTCTGTGTGTCAAGATAGAATCTGTCAACTCTAATTACATAGCATAGGTATTCAATATGGAAATAGCAATCTGTTAAATCCATGGGCCTGTGATACACTGTAGAAGTGAGTTCTAAGTGCTATTAAGAGATTGCTAATAGAAACATCAACGTGATTATATCTATAGAGATTTGACATTTATATCTATATCTCTGGACTAATCCGGATACTAGTCACGATGGACTATACGTATGCAATTATCTCAACCTGTATGGTTCAGTGAGTTTATCCGTGTTCATCATAATTTACTAGTGGGTAGATTAGGACACGGAATTGGATTTCGTGATGGATATGTCTGAATCTAGAGAGTCTCACTAATGAAATATACTCGTAGAGCATTAGGGCAACTTTTATGAATAATATTGATTATTTATAAATCGTTTAACGGTTAAACGAAATATACATGGAAATTGACCTTTTGGTCATTTCATAATTAATGTGTATTTGTATTTAATGTATTATTTTGTTAAATACACATTATTTAAATATCAAATTGAGATATTTGACATATATCATTAATAAATGTCTTTGCGATATTTAAAGTAAATATAATACATATATTTGAGATATTTGTATTTAATTATTTAATTGTTAAATGATTAATATAATTAAAATATAAATATCTACCATTATGATAAAGTTAGGAAATGATTAATTTGTGTATATTGTTGACTTTACTTTAAAAGAAAAGGTTGTCAAATTGAGTTTGACTTCCTTGATATTTGTTTAATTTTGATTAAATTGAGAAATATATATTTCTTTTATTCTTGTAATTTTCGGCAATATGACTTAGGTATATAAAGTGTTATATGTTTCATTTGCTACACACAAGTTCTAGCCTCCAAAATATATATATATAAAAAGGCCTGAGAGAAAAAGAGAAGAAACAAGAAGTAAATCAAAGTTTGCTTGGATTTTAGTTGGAAGCATTGGATTTTAGTTGGAAGCATGGATGATGGGTGTTTGCATTTATGTTGTTCAAATAAGGCTTCTAATGAGTTAGTAAGCATTCTTTGGTCATTTGATGATCATGTTGCCATTCTAGAGTTGTTATGCCACTCATTGATGACCTAGAATTGTTCTTGAGTTGTTTCAAAGTGGTGAGACTTGTTTGGTATGGTAGAGACTTGATTAAAGTTCTGGATTTGTTTAATTTGATGTAATTTGATTAAATTGATTAATTTATAAAATTAGGGTTTATACCATTTTCCAAATTTGGGACCTTTCATATATGTGTTGTGTAAAGATATATATATGATGTATAATTAATATGGGGTTTATTGGATATCATCTAATATTGTTTTGAACAAGATTGGACCAAAATATATAAATTGGAGACATTGTGATGCTCACAGCAATTTAGGCAAAATGTGGGTTTTGTGTTGCAATTTATATTTTCATGTATAAGACATGTATAAATCCTTTTGGTAGTGATTTGGAATCACTCAAATTTGTATTTGACAAATTAGGACTAAAATGATCAAAATACATTCTTTTGGGGCTTCTTGGCAATTTAGGGTAAAATTGCATTTTGTTGAGTAATTAGAATTAATAAGTTTATCTTAATTGTCCGAGAAAAAATATTGAAATCGGCAAAATTTATTTTTCCACGTTCCACTGCGTTTACCCCTAAAAACCCTACAAAATGGTATCAGAGCGAGTCTGATTCTGAACACATGATATGATTATGCCTTTAAATTTAATGTTAAATCTAATCTATACTTTATGCATGCTTGTGTTTATTTAATTTGATTAAATAAAGTAAATAACATCTTTTGCGGAAAATCCCTATTTGTTAATCATGTTTTATTTTTAATGTGTATTTGATGCATGTTACTTGGTCCTTCTTGTCAATACCGCTTATGGATAAATAATCTACGACTATATCCGAGAACGTGCCAAAGTTGTGAGGATATAGCCGGTACAAATTTATATGTACCGGATATATTTATGATATTAGGTAAATTCAAGTTAAAGCGGAATCCTGAACGTGCCAAAGCTGTCAGGGTTACGCAAGTATCTTGAATTTATTATCGACAAGTTTAACCTTGATACGCCTCATTGTGAACGTGTCAAAGCTGTCACAATGAGAAACGATTAGGATCAGAACCCAGGAGTCACTGGTGAGTGATTGACAATAAGTTGTCTATCTAATGAATATACTTAAGCGAGAACGTGTCAAAGCTGTGAGCTGAAATATATTCATAGGGTCCACTTTTCACTATTATATTTAATTTGATTATTACTTGTTATGTATTATGTTTGGGGATTATAGTTTTGCATGAAATAGTGCGAGAGGTATTTTTAGATTAAAAATCCATGATCTATTTAATGCTTTTGATAGATTTGCGATGGCGGCTTCTATATTAAAAATCCATGTCTTGTCTACTAAACGTTTATTCGTTATCTATATGATAGATTTACGATGGCGGCTTCTTCGAACAATCCATTTGCTCGTATGCTTGATACGAATAAGCTCAAGGGCGCTGAGAACTTTGCAGACTGGGATAAGTGTTTGAGGATTGTCCTCGGATCCGAGAAGCTGGGATATATATGGATGGTCAATTACCCCTTGCTATATCTGAAGATGCATCACCAGAGGAGATTGAGACTTTCCGCTGATGAAAGATGATGATTTAAGGTTTGCCATTGCCGTGAGCTCCAACAAGAACAAGAAAAGTTGTTGCAATTTTTCTTAAGTGCTAGCACACCAAAGGAATCATATCAAGGTGTTAGGGAAACTCATCCCTTGAGCTTGGAATCAAAGATCAAAGCTTGGAGCTTGGATTCAACATTCAAAGCTTTGAGCTTGTTTTAATCAAATTGTTTGTTTGAGTATGCTTGTATGTTAATAACTTTTATGCATGATCAATTTGACGAAAATTCAATTGGATTAATTTTCCTCAATTATTTTGGCTTGGCCGAATAGACTATATGCCCTAATGTCATGGTATTTTTTTATTTTTTGATCATTGGATGAGTTGAAAGACATATATATATATTAATTTATATTGATTTAAGATTCAATCGGATTGATATCGGAATCGGATATAAAAACCCCCAAATGCCGTGACCTTGAGAGCATGAAATGAGCTGATTTTTGTTTCAATAATGTTGGACATGTGTTGGACAAATTAAAGCATGATTAATTGATTAAATTATATTTTGGAATTGTTAATTTAGATAATTAATTAATGTAATACACTTTAATTAATTAAATTATGAAAATTGGAATTTCAAAATTTATTTAGTTGGGCTTAATTTAGAATTGGGCTTATAATGTTGTATTTGGGCCTAATGGGCTTGGTTGGGCCAAGTTGGTTTAGGTCAATTGGATTGGATCCAAATTGGGCCTAAATCATTCCATTAAGTCCAAATATGATAAATGGGCCTTTATGTTTAATTGGGCCTTATGGGCCTAAATTGGTTTCTTGGCAAATAGGGTGATTCCTTAATTGGTCTTTTGTATTTGGGTTTGACCCATATTGACCAAATTTCATGCCTTAAGAAATTAATTGAAAGCCCATTGGGCTTTAATTAAATAACATTGGATGTTAATTGGGCTTTAAGACCCATTTAGATTAGATTTGGAATCTAAGTCTTAAAGGCACATTAAAAAGTGTAGTTATTTAATTTGGAATTAAATATATAGAATTATTATTGAATACGAATTAAATTAGATTTAAATTGTAGTTCGATATAATTCAAGAATTCGTACTTTGAGTACTTGTTCTTAAACGAGTTGGATTCGCGCAAAATCAAATCGTTCTTTGAACATTGGATGATCACTTTATTCAAGATTAATTAATTGGATTAGATTGATTAAATAACATGCTTTGTGTGAATACATGGATGTGTTGAATGAATAATGTATATCGGATGGATATTAGAAGGGAAATGGCAATTTTGTAAATTGTTGTAAATTTAGAATTTATTAAATTGGACCTGTGTGTCCAGCCTTATCTCTCTTGATTCTTTGTAATTCTCTTCTCACCTAATTCCCCTCAATGTTAATGAGGTTTCTTTAATTGTATTATGTAATTGGGTAGAAGTAAGAATAGTGCTAGCCGGGGAGAGGAAAGGGAGTGATTTGTTCTAGGAACAATCTGTGAGATATCCATCCGCATATCATTATTAATTTATTTTTGTGCCTTATTATGCTTTTAGAATGCATGATTAAAGGTGTATGATGAGACCTAACAAAGATAATAAATTGGTTGCCAATTTACGCGAAAAACCCTCAATAAATATTAAGTGTTTTCCTTCCAAGATTGGCACTAGTTTGTTGGCCAAAGTCAAGACCTTTGTCCATCGCGGATGTGTTTGAATCATGAAGGCTTTGTTCCATATCGTATGTCTTGTCCAAGTGGTGATTTGTTGGCCAAAGTCAAGATCACTTCTTGTCCATCGACATCGATTACGAAGCTTTCCAAAGTCAATGGGTTCCGCTTAACTGGAATCATTAATCTTGTTGTGCCAAAGCCAATGCTTAGTTGATTCAGAGGAAAAAGGTTAGGAAAATATATTGGATATATTGGCATATATATTGTATATATGTTTCGGACTTGGAGGTCCACCTACCGGATCTAGGAATTGGATGAGATCCAATTGATCTTAGAGATCTACCTAGTTAAATATCATACAACTTGTTGGCCAAAGTCAAGGTTGTGTGTTATTTAACGGGATCCTAACCCACTAGGAAACTAGGTTTCCCGAGTACTCAATAGAGGGTTAGAGGATCGCCGAAAAATAGTGGGAGGCTAGTATTGAATTTGTAATTTCGTTCAAATACTTAGCTTTACGCGCTTTCAAAATTATTTAGTCAATTATTTTTATTAGTTGGACTAATATATTATTATTTTTCTTGTAACAGTTAGACTGTACCCATACATCGTTAATCGAATAGTGGACTATTACGGTTAAGATGACAGGAAAGTTAAGCATTAGGGATATTGTCATGGGCGACAACGTCTTTAATGGCACAAACTTTCAAGACTGGGATATGAATCTCAAAATTGTTCTGGGATCCGAGAAGTTACTCTACACTATAGATCGACCTCTTGGGCCTAAGCCCCGACCTGATCAGTTGCTTGAGCTATTGCTTGGAATACTCATAGTGATGACAATGCGACTACTCAATCGGTAATGCTTGCTGCTATACTCTGTAATTCCATCGTCAAAATAAGGGATTGGATCCCTATGAGATGATGGCGAAGTTGCATGATCTTCACTGATCTAATCTTAGATGGCAAAGATATGAGTTGCAGAAGAAGATCTTCCACGGTCGCATGTCAGAGGGTACGTCTGTTGACCACCATGTGTCACAGATGATTGCTGACATTCGGACAGATGGGCATCATCTTCGAGGCTGAGACTTCAATAGATTTGATCAGTTGCTTGAGCTATTGCTTTAGGTATGTTTGTTATAGAAATAAACATGTCTATTACTAGTTTTAAAAATTAGATTTTTGATTCTGGTTGTGGAACTTATATATGTACTGATGTGCAGGATCTGCAGATTAGTAGGAGACTGGCCTCATAAGAGATTGACCTCCGCGTTGGAAATGGGACACATGTCGTCGTTTTAGCCGTTGGCACTTTTGTTTTAAAACTGCCCTCGGTGCATGTATTTAAACTATCAGACTGTTATTATGTACCTAGTTTGACTAGGAATATTATTTCTGTATCTATGTTAGCCCAATATGGGTACACTTTTGTATTTAGAAACACTGGTGTTTTATGTATAAAAATGATATGGAAATTTGCACTGCTGATGTAAATAACGGTCTTTATATTTTGAATATGAATCAATCTCAAACATATAATGTAACAAACAAAAGGCTTAAAGTAAGTAACAAAGATGAAACTTACATGTGGCATTGTCTTCTGGGACACATAAAACAAGACACGTATATCCACACTTTCGAAGAGTGGGTACTTGGACGGATTTGATCCAAATTCATATGACGTCTGCGAATCTTGTTTCACCTTTTAGCGGTAAAGGTATACGTGCCACCGAACTGTAACCCTCGTTCATAGTGACATTTGTGGGCCCATGTCTAGCCAGGCCATAGGTGGATATGAATACTTCGTAACCTTTACGGATGATGCATCGCGTTATGGTTATGTATATCTTATGAGACACAAGTCAGAAACCTTTGAGAAATTCAAAGAGTTTCGACACGAAATAGAAAAACAGACCGGAAAAAATATTAAGACATTATGGTCGGACCATGGTGGCGAATACTTGAGCAATGAGTTTCTTCATTACTTGAAAGAATATGGTATTCTTTCACAGTAGACTCCTACCGGAACACCGTTATTAAACGGTGTGTCCGAACAGAGAAACCAAACTTTGTTAGACATGGTAAGGTCTATGATGAGACGCACAGAGCTACCTATTTCCTTCTGGGGATATGCATTGAACGGTGCAATACTTATTTTGAATAAGGTACCGTCAAAGTCTGTTCAACAGACTCCGTATGAAATATGGACAGAAAAGAATCCGGGTTTCTCATTCCTGAAGATTTGGGGTTGCTGGGCATACGCTAAACGTTTGGAAGGTACCAAACTATAACCCAAATCGGATAAATGCCCATTTGTAGGATATCCTAGGGAAACCAAATGATATTACTTCTGTCACCCACAAGATAACAAAGTATTTGTTGCTCTACATGCGGTTTTCCTTGAGATGAAAATTGGAGTGATATTGTTCCTGGCACAGAATCCTTAACGGAACATGAACAATCCATCAGAGATGAGACTGCACCATAATCTTCGAATACACAAGGACCACGTAGGTCGAAGAGAGTCAGAAAACAACCCGAGAGGTATGGGTTTCTGATCTCACCTCATGTGGATATTAATCTTATTGAGGAAGACGAACGACTACGTATGAGGAAGCGATACAAGGTATCGACTCCGGTTTATGGCAAGATGCCATGAATTTCGAAATGGATTCCATATACGCCAACCAAGTTTGGACACTAGTTGATGCACCAGAAGGCGTAAAGCCTATTGGATGTAAATGGGTCTTCAAGAGGAACACCGACATGGATGGCAACATAAAATTGTACAAAACTAGGCTTGTAGCGAAAGGGTATCGTCAACGACATGGTGTCGATTACGATGAAACTTTTTCACCCGTTGCCATGATTAAATCCATTAGGATAATGTTTCCTATTGCTGCATATTTCGATTACGAGATATGGCAGATAGACGTCAAAATCGCTTTTCTTAACGAAAACCTTTTGGAGGATGTTTATATGCAACAGCCTGATGGTTTTGTCGTACCAAGACTTGCAAACAAGGTTTGTAAGTTAAATCGATCCATAAAAGAATATGATTTCATTCAAAACGAGGATAATCCTTGTGTATATAAGAAGGTTATTGGGAGCGCACTGACATTTATTGTCCTTTACGTTGATGATGTATTGCTTATTGGCAATGACATTCCCATGTTAACATTGGTGAAAGCTTGGCTTTCATTAAAATTCTCTATGAAGGATCTGGGAGAAGCAGCCTTTATTCTAGGAATAAAGATCTACCGGGATAGATCTAGAAAGCTGCTTGGACTCTCCCAGAGCACGTACATTGACAAAGTGTTGAACAGATTCAACATAGATCAGTCCAAGAGGGGATTGTTGCCAATGTCACATGGTGTCACTCTATCTAAGGACATGTGTCCTAAAACCCAAGATGAGAGAGACAACTTGAGTCGGATACCATTCGCCTCCACAGTCGGATCAATTATGTATGCCATGATATGTACGTGACTTGATGTCTCGTATGCTTTGAGCATGTGTAGTTGCTATCAGGCCGATCCAGGCGATGGTCACTGGATGGCGGTTTAGAATATCCTTATGTATCTTAGACGAACAAAGGATCATTTCACTCAATCTAAGGACATGTGTCCTAAAACCCAAACCGATAAAGATGACTGCAAGTCGCAATCTGGGTACATATTTTGTTTGAATAACAGAGCAGTAAGCTGGAAATCTTCCAAGCAATAGACTATTGCCGATTCAACAACAGAAGCGGAGTATATTGATGCAGCTGAAGCAACAAAAGAGGCAGTTTGGATCCGTAAATTCCTAATTAGATTAGGAGTAGTTCCGTTAGCAGCTGAGCCCGTTCCATTGTATTGTGACAATAACGGGGCTATAGCGCAGGCTAAGGAACCGTGGTCTCATCAACGATCCAAGCATGTTCTTTGACGTTTCCATCTGATTCGTGAGATCATACATCGTGGCGATGTGAATATCGAGAAGGTCGCATAAGAGGAAAACATTACAGATCCGCTAACGAAAGATATTCCTCAGCAAAAGTTTGAGCGACATGTACATAGTTCAGTTATTAGATGCTTGAGTGACTGGCTATAGGCCAAGTGGAAGATTGTTAGACAATTATGACCCATAGCGCACTATTTGTAAAAGACATTGTGGTTTTGTACAAATTAATTATGTAGCAATGGAAATTGCATTTTATCATTTTGTAATTTGATTACTTAAATATATAAATGATAAAAGTCTATATGATTAGTTCCAGATTATAAGATATGAGACAGTATCAATCCATAAAGGTTTAATCATTAAATATCCCTAGTCGTAGTATTATCGAGACTGGACATCGATAATATGGAATAGACTAGTACTAAACTTGTGCGTGTTATGGAAGCGTAACAGCATAGTTCTCATATATTTAAGTATTGGATACTTATGGAAGTGTGAAAGGAGGTTGTGTTTACCGATGGTACGAAAACAGCTTCGCTCTGGATGGACCCCGCGGAATCCAATTGGTATTATAACTATGTGTCTATGGGAATTCGCATCAGGGTAGGTGTATTTGCTCTTAACCTGAGACTTGCATCGCTAGTACTTGCGACAATCAATACGCTTTGGTTTTGGTCGTCCAGGACTTTAACAGGTTCTGTGTACGCCTCTTCTGGGTTTATTGAGAATGGTAGTGTATTGGGTGTGATGTTAAGATTGAAGTATCACTTCAGTCATATAGAGATGATGATCACGCAGGGATACAGAACTGGTACTCTAAATGGTTGCAACCATCGGGATAATATGACATGGTAATGATTATCCGATTAAAGAGACTAGTTGCTTGTAATCCGATATATGCTTCGTACAGGGCAGACACTAATCCAGCCCAGGCCTTGCATGTGACATCCGATACTGGATCGCAATACGTAATACTACGTATACTACGTCTGACAAAGATTGTATATTCCATTAAAAATATTTCTGGAGAATTGGGTAGGCACGGTGCTTTGCTAGAAGCCAACCATGTCTCGTAAATCAGTAAAAACATAGTACGAGGTACGTACGTGTTCGGATAGTCCGACGACTGGATTTACAGCCAACATATCCAGGGATCTCATGGGTCACTTCCCGAAGATTCACCGATGACGTATGATTTGAGCATAATTAATCTAGGATTAATTACGGAGAGATTTTATCTAGGATAAAATATTATTTGAAGAGAGAGAACGATTAATTTGGAATTAATCGATAAAAATAATATATTCGATATATTAAACGAAATTAGATTTCGACGCGGAAATAAAATTGGATTTTAATTTGGGCTAACGAATTGATTTAGAATTAATTCGCAAGCGATGTGAATAGTAATTTTGCTAGGCATAATTATTTATTTAAATTTGATTTAATTACGTCGCAACGGAAATTTCGTTAATTCGGAATTAACGAACCCGAGCCCGGAATATGTTGCGGGCCCACTCGTATTATGAATTAAAGTGGGGCCCATAAGTCACATTGCACGTCCCATCGCTTGTCACTTTAGTGATGAAACTCATGTCATCTTTTTAGTGATTGAAAACCAGTCACTATTCATGATGGTGGTTGTTGAAGGCATTGAATGCCATTTTCCCTCCAATTTTGCTTTATGCTTTTGGATAAGCATATACCAAATATTGTGAGATTTTTTGAGATAATGTTTTTAGAAAACAAAATCAAACAAATACAAAACTATCTCTCTCTCCCATCTTTGCTCATTGCCGTGAGCTCCAACAAGAACAAGAAAAGTTGTTGCAATTTTTCTTAAGTGCTAGCACACCAAAGGAATCATATCAAGGTGTTAGGCAAACTCATCCCTTGAGCTTGGAATCAAAAATCAAAGTTTGGAGCTTGGATTCAACATTCAAATGGGACCTTGGCCGAATCTTGGAGGACTTCTCAAAGGCAAATTTTTGTGTTCAACGTATCCAACATCCGCTTTTTGTAAGTATGATTCCGGCATACTTTATTTTGTATTCACATGATTTCATTACTTATATGATCTTGGATAATGTCTTAGAAACCAACAGGTTCGTCCAGCTTCAAGCCCATACTCAATGTAGTATAAGTGCAGGCATAGTCAGATGCAATCTTCTGTATGAATCCATGCATAGCTTCTTGGATCTTCTTAGCTCGAGACCCCGTGATTAGACCTTCTAGAACATGCACTGTGGCGGCACGTCCATCATTGTCTGCATCTTGGGCCTAATCATTCCCCCTATCCTCAAAAGGATTCGACCTCGAATCTGCATCGGACAAAGAAAGATCAGAAACAGTAAATGACGTAGAAACATTATACTCACCTGGAAAATCCACTTTGTAGGCATTGTCATTTATTTTCTCAATAATCTGAAATGGGCCATCGCCTCTGGGTTGAAGTTTGGCCTGTCGTTGCTTTGGGACGCGCTTTTTTCGGATGTGTAACCAAACCCAATCACCTGGTTCGAAATAGACACAACGTCTACCCTTGTTGGCATGCGAGGCATATTTTTCATTCTTCTTCTCAATGTGTTTTCGTGCTTTCTCATATATGGATTTGACAAAGTCGGCCTTGCGCTTACCATCCAGGCTAACCCTCTCATCAATGGGCAAAGACAATAAATCATGAGGTGTTAGGGGGTTAAATCCATACACAATTTCTAAATGAGAATAACAAGTAGTGGAATGAATACTACGATTATATGCAAACTCAATGAAAGGTAAACAGTCTTCTCATGACTTCAAATTCTTAGAATTAACAATATGCAATAGTGGGTACAGGATTCTGTTAACGACTTTAGTTTGGCCATCATTTTATGGGTGACAAGTTGTGGAAAAAAAGAGTTCAGTTCCCAGCCTACCCCATAAAATATTCCCAAATTGAATTAAAATTTTACATCCCTGTCCGATATTATACTTTGAGGCACACCATGTAAGCGAACAACCTCACAAAAAAATAAGTCAGCAATGTGTGTGGCATCATCTGATTTATGACATGCAATAAAGTGTGCCATCGTGCTAAAACGGTCAACAACAATAAAAATAGAGTACCGACCCTTCATAGATCTAGGTAATCCTAACACAAAATCCATGGAAATATCTACCCACGGTGCCTGAGGAACAAATAATGGTGTATAAAGCCCATGTGGTTGAACTTTAGAATTTGCTTTCCTATAAGTAATGCACCCAGTACAAATACGCATGACATGCTTCTTCATTTTAGGCCAATAAAAATGCTCATGCAAGATATCCAAAAATTTTATAACACCAAAATGACCCTAAGACCCCCACTATGTGCTTCACGGACTAATAATTCATGCATAGAACAACTAGGCACACAAAATTTATTCTCTTTAAATAAAAAATCATTTTGTCTGTAAAATTTACCACATACGCCTTTTCACATACATTGTAGATCTCAACGAAGTCATGATCATTTGCATAAAAGTCTTTGATAAATTCAAAACCAAGAAACTTAGAACTCAAGGATGTAAGTAAAGCATACATGCATGATAGTGCATCAGCAACCACACTCTCCTTACCTTGCTTATATCGAATCACATATGGAAAGGTCTCCATGAACTCCATCCATTTTACATGCCGTTTGTTAAGTTTTCCTTGACCTTTGATATGCCGTAGAGATTCATGGTCAGTGTGAATCATGAACTCTTTTTGCCAGAGGTAATGATGCCAAGTTTCAAGTGCTTTGACTGGAGCATAAAATTCTTTATCGTAGGTCGGGTACCGTAGCGCTGCGCCATTTAGCTTTTCACTGAAGAAAGCTATATGACGTCGTTCCTACATAAGAACTACCCCAATGCCGACACCTGAAGCATCACACTCAATCTCGAAAGTTTGGTTAAAGTTAGGTAAGGCTAAAACAGGCGTAGAATATAATCGATCTTTAAGAAGTTTAAAGGCATTCCCTTGTTCCTCCCCCCAATGAAAGCCAATATTTTTCTTATGACTTCAGTAAGTGGTGCGGCGATAGTGCTAAAGTCTTTTACAAACCTCCTATAGAAACTGGCTAGTCCATGGAAACTCTTATCCTCAGTGATACTTGTAGGTGTAGGCCACTCAAGAATGGCCTTAACGTTGTTTTCATCAACCTCAATGCCTTGAACACTAATGACATACCCAATAAATATCACTTTTTCCATACAAAAGTCACATTTTTTAAGGTTAGCATACAACAATTCATTCTTCAAACATCAAACACAGCTTGCATATGTCCTACATGCTCATCTAAATCTTGCTATACACTAAAAATCATCAAAATATATGACTTCAAATTTATCCAAAAAGGCACGCAAAACATGATTCATTAGACGCATAAAAGTGTTGGGGGCATTTCTAAGCCCAAATGGCATCACAAGCCACTCATATAGCCCATATTTTATTTTAAAGATAGTCTTCCATTCATCCGTTTCCCGCATCCTAATCGGATGATACCCACTTTTTAGGTCAATTTTTGAAAAAAATACAAGTTTCATATAATTCATCCAACATATCATCTAATCTAGGGATATGGTGGCGATACTTACATTAATATTGTTGATTGCTCGACAATCCATGCACATTCTCCATGTGCCATCTTTCTTTGCGACTAATAAGACTGGAACTTCGCACAGACTCATGCTCTCCCGTACGTACCCTTTTTCTAATCAACTCCTCCACTTGCCTTTGAAGCTCCTTAGTTTCCTCAGGGTTACTGCGGTAGGCTGGTAGATTAGGAATGACCACCCCTGGGATGAAGTCGATCTGATGCTCAATACCTCGAAGTGGTGGTAAAACATTAGGTATCTCCTTTGCAAACACATCATCATAATCGTGCATTAATGAAGTAAAATCACTAGGCAAAATAGTGTTAGGGTTAGTGTCATCATAACTCAGAAGAGTTTGTTTATACAAAAGGAGGATCATAACTTTATTCTTGGCATACTATCTCCTCAAATCCCCCTCATTAGCAAAGAAACTATTTTTCATTTTACCCACACTCTTATTATTTTGTGCACGCTCAGTGTTTCTCTCGCTCACTCCCCTGGAACCGTTAACCTCATCCCCTCGACTCACATACTCGATCTCGCCCGCGGGTGTTTTCTCTGTAGAAGCCTGTAGCTTTATTTGATCTTCAAAGACTTCTTGTGGTGTCAACGAAACAAGTGTAACTTTTCTTCCATCTAGTTCGAAACAATATCTGTTTCGAAACCATCATGTATCACTCTACTGTCAAACTGCCAAGGACGCCCTAGTAATAAATGCCCATGTTGCATGGGGACTACATCATATAACACCTTATATTTGTATTTACTAATAGTAAAACAAACCAAGACCTGATTATTGACTTTAACCTCGCCACTATTATTCAACTACTGTAAAAGATAAGGCTTAGGATGTCTAAGTAAATTCAAACCCAGTTTCTCAACAAGTATTGTGTTAGCCACATTAGTACAACTGCTCCCATCGATAATAATACTACATACCCTGTTCTGGACTAGGCATCTAGTATGGAATATGTTCTCCCGCTTATGTACCATATCATCATCAACCTTGGCCTGGGTACTTAAAGCACGACGGGTCACAAGAGACTCCCCCTTGGCTGCATACCCAACCCTTTCTTCAACAGTAGTGAATTGCAACTCGAACACCTCATTTGCAACATCCTCACCGTATGAAATTACCTCACCATCACCTGTTGGACAATTATGACCCATAGTGTCACTATTTGTACAGATCATTGTGTTGTTGTACAAATTAACTATTTGACTAAGGAGATTGCACTCTTATCATTTGTGATTATATCACCTAGATATATAAATGATAGGAGGTCCCTATGATTTGTTCCTGGACGGAGAATGATATGAGACAGTATCAGTCCACGAAGGATAAATCATTAAATATCCCTAGTCAGAGTATTATCGAGATTGGATATCGATAAATACATAAAAGACTAGTATTACACTTGTGCGCGTTGTGAGGGCATAACGGCATAGTTCTCATATATTTGGGTAAATGATACCCATGCAAGTGTAATAGGAGGTTGTGTTTTACCGATGCTACGGGAAACAGCTTCGCTCTGGATAGACCCCATCAGAATTTCATTGGTAGTATGACTATGTGTCTATGGAAGTCCGAAATCAGGGTAGGTGTATTTGGTCTTAACCTAAGACATGCACCGCTAATACTTACGACAATCAATATACTTTGGTTTCGGTCATCCTGGGCTTTAACAGGTTCTGTGTACGCAAATGCTGGGTATATTGAGAATCGTAGTGTGTTGGGTGTGATGTCAAGACGGAAGTATCACTTCAGTCATATGGAGATGATGGTCACGTATGATACGATACTAGTACTCTTAAGTACTGCAGTCATCGGGATAATATGACTAGGTCATAGTTATCCGATTATAGAGACTAGTTACCAGACATCTGACATGTGCTTCGTACGGGGCAGACACAATTTCAGCCCCAGGCTTAGCACGAGATCATCTGATACTGGCCAGAAATACGCAATACTACATATACTACGCCTGATATAGATCCTTTATTCCTGTAAGGATATTTCCGGAGAATTGGGTAGGCATGGTGCTTTGCTAGAAGCCAACCTTATCTTGTAAATCGGTAAAACGTAGTACTTGGTACTTACGTGTTCGGATAGTCTGACGACCGAATTTACTGCCAACATATCCGGGGATCTCATGGGTCACTTCCTGAAGATTCACCGATGACGTATTACTCGCACTCTAAATTAATTTGGGATTAATTAGAAGAGAGAGAAAATTAATCTGGGATTAATTGCGGAGATATTTTATCTGGGATAAAATATCATTTAAAGAGAGAGAATGATTAATTTGGAATTAATCGATAAATTAATATATTCGATATATTAAATGAAATTGAATTTCGACGCGGAATTAAAATTAGATTTTAATTCAGGTGAATGAATTAATTTAGAATTAATTCGTTAGCGACATGAAAAGTAATTATGTTAGGCATGATTATTTAATTAAATTAGATTTAATTACGTCAAAACAGAAAATTCGTTAATTTGGAATTAGCGAACCCGAGCCCGAGATTATTTGCGAGCGTATTCCCATTTTGAATTCGAGTGCGGCACGCAAGTCAATCAAGTGTCAAATCGCTAGTCGCATCTAGCATCACATCATTCGTCAATCAAGTGATGGATGTCTTTCACTTTGAGTGATTGACGCCAGTCACTATTCATTGATTGATGAATTGATGGATTGATGGGAGTACTTGATGCCTTTAATGGGTTGACTTTTCAAAGAGAAAAATTGGTATATGTTATTGATTTTTGAAATCAATTAAAACTAATACACATTTTTCTCTCTCTTACACACAACTCCTCTCTTTTCTCTCTTCACAATCACGTCCAAGGGGCTGTTTGTTCTGGTTTTTCCGAAAAGAATGGAAGAGTGAGTGTGTGGTTTTTGTGGCAAAAATCACAAGAGCTAGCACTCCGAGAGACATGCGAAGGTGATAGGGAAGTCCACCCATGAGCTGGGAACCATTCGACGAAGCTTGGAGCTTGACGAAGGACCACCATGGATGCAAAAACAGTAAGCTTGGAGAAGTCCACTACCGTGAGCTGCAGTAAGCAGATTTTGAGTTTTGTTTGTTGCCGCGTCGCTCAACCGATCGATGTGAGTATTCCGCAACTTCATCGATTTTTATTCACACATATTTCATGCTTGTTTATGATCTTGGGACCTTAATAGAAACCAACAATGGCATCAAGAGTAAGGTTAAAGCATGAAATTGATTAGGGCTTAAAATTTGGGTAAACTTGACTTTGAGCATGATTAATGAAATTGGATGAATTAGTATGCTTAAATGTGTTTGAATTAAGGATTGATTGGGTCAATTTGTTGAAATTGTGTTTGGAACAAATTTCCTCAAATTTTTTGGTGTTGGCCGAAAGTTATGCCCTATTATGTTTTGGTGAATTTTTGATTTTTGATCATTGGATGTGTTGGAAATCATTCGGGAATGTTGATTTATGTCAATTGTGGATTTAGTTGGATTGAAACGAAATCGGATATAAAATTCCCTAAATACCAAGACTTTGAGCATGTAAAATTGGGTTTGATTTTAATTAAATTGTGTTGGACATGATTTAATATTAATGAGCATGATTAATTGTACAATTTGGTGTTTTGGAAATATTGATTTGGGTAACTAATAATGCCATACACTTTAATTAATTAAATTGGGCCTATTTTGTAAATTGGGCTTTTAAAGTTGTTATTGGGCTTATTGGGCTTGGTTGTACCAAGTTAGGTTTAGGCCAAATGGATTGGATCCAATTGGGCCCAAAACCGCTTCCATAAAGCCCAAATGTGACTAGTGGACCTTTAAAGTTTAATTGGGCCTAATGGGCCTAAATTGATTTCTAGGCTTATGGGGCAACTCCCGGATTGGATTTTGGTTATTCGGTTTGACCCGAGTTGACCAAAAGTCCACGCCTTAAGAAATTAATTAAAAGCCCATTGGACTTTAATTACATTGACGTTGGACGTTCATTGGGCTTTGAGACCCGTAACGATTAAATTTGGAATTTAAGTCATAAAAGTTCGTTAATAAAGTGTAGTATTTAATTTAGAATTAAATAGCGAATTAGAATTAAATGCATATTGAATTGGATTTAATTATGTAGTTTAATTTAATTCGAGAATTCGTACTTTGAGTACTTATTCAAAAACGAGTTTGACTCGAACAAAATCAAATCGTTGTTTGGACATTCGATGATCACTAATTATCAGATTAATTAATTTGATTAGATTGATTGATAACATGCTTGTGTGAATACATGGTTACGATGCATGAATAATGTATATCGGATGGATATTAGATGGGTGGGACAGTTTTAGAAATTGTTGTAATAAATTTGATTTATTAATTTGACCTGCGTGTCCAGCCTTATCACCTCCTTATTCTTTGTATTCTCTTCTCACCTATTCCTCTCAATGTAAATGAGGTTTCTTTAGAAATGTAGTGTAACGGGTAGAAGTGATACATGTGCTAGCGGGAGAGAGAAAGGGAGAGATTTGATCTAGGATCAATTTGTAAAGTATCCATCCGCATATCATTATTATTTATTCATATGGGCTTTATTATGTGTTTAGAATGCATATTTAAGGGTGTATGATGATGAGACCTTAACAAAGATAATAAATTGGTTGCCAATTTGCACTCGAAAAAACCTTCGCAAAATATTAAGCGTCTTTCCTTCCATTGAGTGATTCTCACTCAAGATCCGAGACTGGCATTGGCTTGTTGGCCAAAGTCAAGGCCTTTGTCCGTCGAGTATGTGTTTGAATCATGAGAGCTTTGTTCCATATTGGTGTCTTGTCCAAATTGTGGTTTGTTGGCCAAAGTCAAGACCACTTCTTGTCCATCGACATTGATTACGAAGCTTTCCATGGTCAATAGGTCGCGCTTAACTGGGATCACTAAGTTTGTTGTGCCAAAGCCAAGGCTTAGTTGATTCAGAGGAAAAAGGTTAGGTAATACATTGGATGTATTGGCATATATAAGATATATGTTTCGGACTTGGATGTTCCCCTACTGGATCTATGAATTGGATTGGATCCAATCGATCTTAGAGATCTACCTAGTTAACTATCATACAATTTGTTGGCCAAAGTCAAGATTGTGTGATATTTAACGGGTTCTTAGCCCGCTAGGAAACACGGTTTCCCGAGTACTCGACAGAGGGTTAGAGGCTTGCCGAAAAATAGTGGGAGGCAAGAATTGAATTTGCAATATTCGTTTAATTACTTGACATATGCGCTCAAAACAAATATCATACGTCAAATAAATTAAATGTTAGTTGGACTAATATTTAAATGTTGTTTTAATAAATAGTTGGACTATATTCAAACTATTCATTTATAGTTTATTTTATAATTGGATTATAGTAATCAATATAATTGATTTTAATCATTATAATAAATAGAACCTAAATCGTTGATTAAATAGTTGGACTATTAAATCAAGATAAAATTGAAAGATTGACATTTAAAACATAATCCTAAGGAAAATGTATTTAAATAGTCTAATTTTCAAATTGGGAATAAATTTCAGGATGGTCCTGGAAAATAATAAGTTACTTTATTTTATAAAATAACATATTATGCCTAAGCCCGGAGTTAAGCAAATAGTAGAGCACAATCTTTGGAAGATTTATGTAATGATAACTTTAGTGCTTAATCCATTATACTTACCGCAGTAGACTTCTTAATTTCTGAATCAGAACTAAGGATTAGATCTTTAAAGTATGATAAAGAAATTGAAGGATCTTCATAAATCTATCTTTAGATTTTAGAAGTACTAAATTACAATAATAACTCTTGGAGAGTTAATGACTATTCGCAAGGAGACAAAGTCAAAGTTTGCAATTAGGCAAGTAGCGCAAGGCGCACCTTATTTTGATATTCTATAAGGCCAAGGCTTGCCCAAAGGCTTCTGGAGTGTTGAAATTGGCAAAGGCAAAATCATTATAGTCTTCTGGGAAGATAAATGACATATCCTAAAATGTCTACTAATTGTGGCAAACGGGATCGCGGAAGCGTGACTGCCGTTTGGACAAAGCAGACATGAAGGAATTGAAGACGAGCAAGGCTCTGACTTCAATATGTTTGTCAAACATTATGTTCACTATTAGTATTAAAATTAGATTTTAAATACTTAGTATGATACATAAAATATATGTATTGATGTTTAGAATATGCTATAAGCAAGATACTGACTTAAATTGAGATTAATTTGCGAATTGGAAACGGGACGAAAGTCGTTGTTTTAACCGTAATACCTAACTTTAGTACTACCCTGGGTGTGTACTTAAATTAGGAAACTGTTATAATGTAACTAGTTTGACTAGAAACATTATCTCTATATTAGTGTTTAATCCGTTACGGATGAACCCTTATATTCTAGAACACTTAAGTGTTTTTTTATAAAGATGATATTGAGATAAAACATTAGATGTGAATAACAGAATTTATATTTGAATATAAATAAATCTCAGAAATATAATATGACAAACAATAGCTCAACTGATTTGATCAGGAGAAACTAATTGTGGCATTGTTGTCTGGGACACAATGAAACAAGACTTGTATATCCACACTTTCGAAGAGTGGGTACTCGGACTAATTTGATTCTATTCAAATAAAGTCTACGAATCTAGTTTATTAGGCAAAGTGCCTAAAACACCTTTACTTGGTAAAAGTGAAAATTCCACAGATCTGTTAGCCCTAGTTCATAGTGAAGCAAGTGGGCCCATGTCTAGCTAGGCTAGATGTGGATATGAATATTTCGTAACCTATACGGATGTGGCATCGCGTTATGGTTATGTGTTTCTTTTGAAGAACACAAATTGGAAACTTTTAAAGTTTCGACACGAAATAGAAAAACATATCGGCTAAAGTATTAAACTGTCACGGTGAGACCGTAATGGAAAATACTTAAGCAATAAGTTTCTAATATACTTGAAAGAGTAAAGTATTCTTTCAAATGAGGACTCCTCCCGAAACACGTCAATTTTACGGTGTGTCCGAACTAAGTAACCGAATTTTGTTAGACATGATAAGGTTAATCATGAGTCGCTCTGAGCTACCATTTCCTTCAACGGATAAGCTTTGACAGTGTAGAACTTATTTAGAATAGGTTCCATAATAATCTGTTTGACAGATTTCATATTAGATATGAACAGGAAAGAAACCGGGTTTCACATTCCTGAATATTTGGGTATGCTGGGCATATGTTTGGATAATACCAAACTAAAACCCAAATTGGATAAGTGCCAATTGTAGGTTATCCTAGGGATACCATAAGTATAGTACTTATACAACTCACATGAGAACAATGTAATTATTGCTCGCTATGCGGTTTTCCTAAGAAAAGATACCGATATGCAGTGGTAAGTGGGGGGATAGTAAAACTCGATGAAAATCAGAGTAATACTATTCTAGGCACCGAATTTTAATGGAACATAAATAGTTCATCAATGATGAAACTATTCCAATAATCTTCGAATACACAAGAACCAAGTAAATCGGAGAGAGTCAGAAAACAACCTGGGGTATGGGTTTCTGATCTCACCTCATAAAGATATCTATCTTATTGAGGTGTACCAACTGACTACGTATGAGGAAGTGATACAAGGTATTGACTCCCTATTATGGCAAAGTTCCATGTATCCGAAATGGATTCCATGTATATCAACTTAGTTTGGATACTAGTTGATGTACCGCAAGGCATTATGCCTATTGGTATTTATATGTCTTCAAGGAAGACATACATGGATGGCAACATACCAACGTATAAAGCTAGGCTTTTAGCGGAAATGTATCGTTATCAACATTGTGTTGATTTCAATTCAACCTTTTACCTGTTGCCACGGTAAATCCATTTAGATAATGCTTGCAAATGATGCATGTTTCATTTATGAAATATGACAGCTGAACGGGAAAATCGCTTTCCTGAAAAGGAAACCTTTTGGAGGATGTTTACAAAATCCTGACGATTTTGTCGTACCATAACTAGCAAACAAGGTTTGCAGGCTATTCGATCCATGTTTGGATTGAAGCAAGCATTAGGTTCTTGGAATTATCGTTTTGATGTAATCATAATGATTTATGATTTAATTCAAAACGAAAATGATTCTTGTGTATATAAGAGGGTTAGTGAGAGCGCACTGACAGTGGATGTCCTATACAATAATGATAATATGTCATTTCTTGGAAATGATATTCCCATAAGTCAATCGGTGAAAGCTTGTCTTTCGAGAAAAATCTCCGAGAAATCGTACATTGAAAAATGTACGCGACCTGGTGTCTCATACGCTTTGAGCATATGGATTCACAATCAGGCCAATCCAAGTGATAGTCACTGGATTGAAGTTAAGAACCACTTTAGTGTCTTAGAGAACTAAGGATGCTGTCTTAATCTGTGGAGAATGAGAACTTGGAGTGACTGGGATCACTACTGTAAGTTTTCTAAACTGATAAAGACGACTATAAGTCGCAAACGGTACTATACAGTTTGAATAACGGGACAGTGAGCTGGAAATCTTCCAAACAAGATATTGTTACCGATTAACAACAACAAATGCGGGTTATTGCTGCAGCTGAGGCGGCAACAGAAGCCTTCAAGGTCGATAATAAATCTAATTATATTAGATATAGTTCTGTTAGCAGCTGAGCTAGGCGTCTGCACAAGCTAAAGAATTAATGGTCTCATCAACGATCCAAATAAATACTTAGATATTCATCTGATTCGTTCGGATCATACATCGTGGCAATGTGATGATCGTATAAATCACATCAGACGATAATCATGCAAATCCGCTGACGAAAGCATTTCTCAGCAGTTTGAGCCAACCGTACATAGTTCGGGTGTAAGACACTCGAGTGACTGGCTATAGGCCAAGTTGGAGATTGTTGGACAATTATGACCATAGCGTCACTATTTGTACAGATCATAGTGTTGTTGCACAAATTAACTATGTGACAAAGAGAATTTCACTCTTCATTTGTGATTAGATCACCTAGATATATAAATGATAGAGGTCCCTATGATTTTTTCTTGGACGGAGAATGATATGAGACATTATCAGTCCACGAAGGATAAATCATTAAATATCCCTAGTCAGAGTATTATCGAGATTGGACATCGATAAATACGTAAAAGACTAGTATTACACTTGTGCGCGTTGTGAGGGCAAAACAACATAGTTCTCATATATTTGGGTATTGGATACTCATGCAAGTGTAATATGAGGTTATGTTTTACCGATGGTACGGGAAACAGCTTCGCTCTGGATAGACCCCCTCGGAATTCCATTGGTAGTATGACTATGTGTCTATGGAAGTCCGAAATCAGGGTAGGTGTATTTGGTCATAACCTAAGACTTGCACTGCTAATACTTGCGACAATCAATATACTTTGGTTGCGGTCGTCCAGGGCTTTAACAGGTTCTGTGTACGCCAATGCTGGGTATATTGAGAATCGTAGTGTGTTGGGTGTGATGTCAAGACGGAAGTATCACTTCAGTCATATGGAAATGATGGTCACGTAGGATACGGTACTAGTACTCTTAAGTACTGCAGTCATCGGGATAATATGACTAGGTCATATTTATCCGATTATAGAGACTAGTTACCAGACATCCAACATGTGCTTCGTACGGGGCAGACACAATTCCAGCCCCAGGCCTAGCACGTGATCATCTGATACTGGACAGAAATACACAATACTACGTATACAACGCCTGATATATATCATTTATTCCTGTAAGGATATTTGCGGAGAATTGAGTAGGCATGGTGCTTTGCTAGAAGCCAACCTTATCTTGTAAATCGGTAAAATGTAGTACTTTGTACTTACGTGTTCAGATAGTCCGACGACCAAATTTACTGCCAACATATCTGGGGATCTCATCGGTCGCTTTCTGAAGATTCTCTGATGATGTATGACTCGCACTCTAAATTAATCTGGGATTAATTAGAAGAGAGAGAAAATTAATCTGGGATTAATTGCGGAGAAATTTTATCTGGGATAAATATCATTTAAAGAGAGAGAACGATTAATTTGGAATTAATCGATAAATTAATATATTCGATATATTAAATGAAATTGGATTTCGACGCGGAATTAAAATTAGATTTTAATTCGGGCGAACGAATTAATTCGTTAGCGACGTGAAAAGTAATTATGCTTGAATGATTATTTAATTAAATTAGATTTAATTACGTCGCAACGGAAAATTCGTTAATTTGGAATTAGCGAACCCGAACCCGAGATTATTTGCGAGCGCATTCGCATTTCGAATTCGAGTGTGGCACGCAAGTCAAATCAAGCGTCAAATCACTAGTCGCATCTAGCGTCACATCATTCGTCAATCAAGTGATGGATGTCTTTCACTTTGAGTGATTGACACCAGTCACTATTCATTGATTGATGGATTGATGGAATGATGGGAGTAGTTGAATCCTTTAATGGTTTGACTTTTCAAAGAGAAAAATTGGTATATGTTATTGATTTTTGAAATCAATTAAAACTAATACACATTTTTCTCTCTCTCATACATAAAGATTTTGAGTTTTGTTCATTGTCGCGTCGCTCAACCGATCGATGTGAGTATTCCCGACTTCGTCGATTTGTATTCGCACATATTTCATGCTTGTTTATGATCTTGGAACCTTAATAGAAACCAACATCACCCCCATATACATGGTCCTTCTATTAGGGCATTGTGATGCTATATGCCACTTCACATACATTTGAAACATTTAAGGTCACAACTCCTATTTGGTATGGTATCAGATTTTGGTTTAGGTTTGGTGGTGAAATCTTCCCTTGGTTTTGGGCCCTCTGATCTAAACCTAGATGTGGTGCCATCCCTATCATTATGTCCTCATTTCAGCTTCCATGTATTGTTTGGACCCGAATTACTCATTAATGTAGTTTTTCGCTTCAGTTGGCTTTCCACTTTCATTGCCATATGTACCATGTCCTTTAATTCTATGTAATGTTACAACTTCACTACATTTGCAATCCTCATATTCAGCCAACTTAGAAACCGTGCCATAGTGGCATCTCGGTCTTCCTCGACATTTGCACGAATCATCACAATTTCTATCTCTTTACTGTAGTCTCGACACTCTGAAACCCATGTGTAAAATTCTAAAGTTTATGATACAGATCTCGGTAGTAATGACTCGATAAAAACCACTTTCTCATAACTTTTTTAAATTCGGCCCATGTAGTGATTGAGCGCTCTTTATTCCTCCGAATGTTTATCATCATTTGGTCCCACCAGACAAGTGCATAATCTGTAAATTCAATAACCACCAACTTAACCTTCTTAAACTCGGAATAACTATGACAGTAAAAAATGAGTTCTACCTTACGTTCCCACTCTAGATAAGCTTTGGGGTCACTCTTGCCCTAGAAAGAAGGAATAGTCATCTTGATCTTACCCAAATCACCATCTTTCTCATTCTAATGATTTCTCCATATTCCCCTGTGGGATATTGTGTTTCATCGCTTGCACCTCATCTCGAACATCTCTCATCGACTCTAATACCTGCACGAACTCTTGTTGAAGCGATGTCACAGTATTCGCCACATCTCGCAATTCGGGCTCCTATGGAGAATTGGCACTTTGACTCGGAGCTGCGCCTTCTCTTGTCATTCTTATTATTTAAATATTTTCTTTTTCTTTTTCTTTTTCTCTTTTGTTTTTCAACTCTGCAACTGCAACAAATGTTAGTAAATACAAACAAATTAATGCAAAGAAAAGACAAAATCCTCACAATTCCAATTCTCTCGTGTTTGTCACTCAAATGGCTTTTACCCGAAGCTAATTTCACCCACACTTGCTTTTTACCCCTCTTGCCCTCAGATGGGTTTCAAAAGGATTTGACCCTAGTATGGCTGAAACACTTAATTTTGTCCCAAATAGCACTGTTCAGCTCAATCACAAGTACACAGATAAGTAGACACAAGCGGAAGGGAAACAAGATACTGACACGATTTATGGGAATTAAAAAAACTAGTTAAATGTGATGGAAGAAGGAAACAAGCACACCATCGATTGCGGTAAAGATGATAGTAGGTAAGCGATTACACTCGAAATTTGAAATTTTTAAACACGCACAAGTAAACTATCTCAATCACCTCGTCCTGACAATACGAATGCTAGGAAAAAAATTGCACCTAGGCAAAATTTAAAAAATTTGAATTTTTTTAATCGCGTCCCTCGGACCTTCTAAACCGTTTGGTGTTGTGGAATTGACCTGATTTCGATTAGTTCCAAAATCTCACCAAGTTTTACCTACTGTCGCAAAGAGTCTAAGACTTTAGAACCCTAGGTTACGGGAATCACACAAACGCAGTCAAGGAAAAATACAACCAGGAAAAATACGTACAAACACCGAGAGCAAAAGAAAACAGACGCACAAACAGAACACAAAACAAACAAAGCAAACACAGGAAAAAAAAAGACACGGAAGGTAATGAAAATTAAGAAAAAAAACGCAGGAGAGAAATAAGCTTAGAAAAGAACACACACGACAATATAATGAACGAAATAAAAACAAATTAGAAAATATGTGAACTGGCCTTGGAACCTTTGCTCATGATACCAACTGATGAGAACCTGCCTGGAGCAAAACCAGACAAACCCACAAAAGATTGAAATCGTTCCTAAGAAATCCAAGACAATTCGGATAAAAACTCTAAACCTCTGAAGAACAAGCAACAGAAACCAGAGTGCTAATGGGGCGCCACAAAGGGTTAACAGACCTTTGATAAACCAAAACCAGTGAGAACAAATTGAGGGTTTCTCAATGTTTACGACAATTGATGTAATTTTTATTGAAGAATAGTTGTTAAACATAACCAAAAAGTTAGCCTTTTATAAGGAGGCTTCAACCAAAACCCTAACCGAAAAGGATAAAAGATGAAACTATCCACAGGCTAATAGGCACGTATCCTATAACTAAGCTAAACTATCCCCACATACAAACCCTTGCACGCTTAACCTAATTCCCAAACATAAAATAATAATCTAACGAAAAACACTCAATCATAAATAAAAGGGCTGAAATAAAAACAAATGTCAGGCCCTACATAAAGTAATAACAATTCTCAAATAACTAACATAAAATGGGCCTAAGTATCTCGTTGCTCCACGGTCTGTATAAGATTCACCATATTGGGTTCGTCTAGCTTCAAGCCATACTCAATGTAGTAGAAGTGCAAGCATAGTCAGATAAAATCTTCAGTATGAATCCATGCATAGCTTCCTAGATCTTCTTAGCTCGAGACCTCGTGATTGGACCTTCTGGAACATGCACTATGGTGGCCCGTCCCTCATGGGCTGCACCCTAGGCCTCATCAAAACCCTCTAGTGACTGCTATCAGTATCTGTTCCCTCGAGCTCGTCCTCCGAAAATACTTGCAAAACAAAGAAACTGGGAGTGGGGATTAGATCGTTTGAATGATCTAAGTGAGTGTACAGTTTAAAAGTAGTACTAAAAGCGCTTTTGAAAATCCGCGGTTATAAAAACAATTTTATCTTAAATCATATTTTCTGAAATCTCTTCTTTTACTTGAAGACAACTTTCTTCCTAGATAACTTTTCTGAAGTCTATTTTTGAAATTCTGGTTCTAACAACCTGTATCTGAAAGATTTGTTTTGAAAACATATTTTCTAAAATATCAGTTTATGAAAAAAACTATTTCTCAAAAAACTAATCTCTGGAAAGTGATCTATGTCCCTGAAAACCTGGCGTATGGGGGCGTTACGTATCGTCGTCCCCCCTCATATGCCTAACTAGAGCCAGAAGTGCAAATCCATGACTTTGGGGTGTTACATATCACCGTCCCCTAAAGCATGCCACTCATGTCCATGAAATTAGTGGTCTTGGGGCTTTACGTATCGCCGTCCCCCAAGCCACTGAACTAGAACTGAGGGTGCGGATCTATGGTACCCTTCAAACTCTGAAACTATGATCTAGGGGCATCTGTTATCCCTCGTCCTGAACTAGGATCTGGGGGGCGTTACGTATCGCCATCCCCTCAGTCCTCTACATGTGCACATGTCATCTGTCAATTCCATGTCTGTAACAAGTTACATACTGAGGTGGGTTTTCCCCCATGCCTCGAAAAATATAAAACTCATGTTTTGAAAATATTTCTTTTCTAAATCATCATTTTCTGAGAAGCAATTGTAATAAAATTCTGGCTAACACCTTATATGCACAAAAGTAAGTCTGATATCGAAATTGTTAAATAAAATCAGTTTGAGAAAAATGGTCCACTCACTTATTTGGAGTCCCGCTAGCCCTACTTCACTTTGAAAGAATAAATTTATGGTTCATGTGATGACCTTCAATAGACCACTTAATTAGAATTCATGTTGTAGGATACATTCCGAAATTATCGTCGCTATATGATGTTCTACATTTGTTCTATGGTAAATCACATGTATATAGGATGATACGAAGCACTTTGGATGGTCTATAATATCCTGGCTTAAAACTGGATTGGCTAAAATTTTATCCTTAGAAATGGTCACGCGTCATGACGAAAAGACTTGCCCGTCACGATGCGACCTGGAGAAGGCCGAGATGGAGAGCTGGTTTTTAGTTCACGTCACAATGCGAGTCCACGTACGTCACGACGCGAACATCATAGAATCGAATTTAGGCTTATTTTTTCATAACACGATGCAAGGTGTGTGGCATCGTGACGCGAAGCCAGTTTCATGGCCTAAATTTCACTTTTCAACTTCATACTCAAGAAATCCTCGTACCTTTAATCCAGGACCAACACATAGACATTTTTCCAAACTCAAAACTCATCTCATATCACCACCCCTACACCAACTATTTTCTAGAATTCTAAGATCACCAAGCATAATTCCTCAATTATATTCATACCCTTATAATCCTCATTACATTCTTACAACTTCCAAACATTACCCAAAATACATGTTACCAATTCTATCAAAGCCAATTATACAATTTTCTTTGCTAGGGTAAAGTAAGGTACGAATTAGGGCTCCAATAATTCAATCTTAAAACTGAAAAATAAAAGAAGAAAGTGATAAGGAACTTACTTCGCATAAGAAGCACTTGAATTCATCACTTGTTGCTTCCAAGATTAGCTTGAAAAATTGAGAAGATAATTTGAAGAATTCTCTCCTCACCACTCACGTTTTTAATGTTGAAGAATAGGATGAATAGTGTGCTATATATAGAAAATGAGGGCTGATTTTGTGATGGAATGAATGGTTGAGATGATGCCACATTACCCATTTCTAGTTAATTATCAAAATTACTATAGCAGCCACGAAACATGTGATTTTTGACTTATTTAGTTCCGATTTTGGAAACATTTTCAACGCAGAAGTTGTTGCTTTTGGTCTAAGCTTTCCGACGATATATAATTCATAAAAATCGGAGACCTTATGAGAAATTTATGACCCAATTACTAAAAACTATTCGAGGTGGAACAAAACTAAGTTCCGCGTCAAAATTTCAGGGAATCTTTCGAAAGTCCCAAATGCCATTTTATGAGCACGTACTTGCTCGAACATGATCTATATCAAGTATTATACCTCTGAATTATAATAGTCGTTAGGTTCACCAGATGTTACAGGCACAAAGTCTTTAAGTGTTGATTTTAATTTTGATATGTTTTGTGTTGACCTGGGATCTTTTTGTATGTTTGATGTCTTTCTTTGGTTTCGATTTGATGCTGGACTGTTATCCAGGTTGTCCAGTTTTAGGGCACATAATGTCCGTTTTTCTGTAAATTTGAAGGCTTATGGAAATGGGTTAATATTGTCTCCTACCAATAGCATCCTACTTCTGGCGGGGTGTTACAGTTATTAATTATCTAATTCCAAATTTCCAAATTTTAAACCATAGAAATTAAATATTTTAATTTATTTTGCATGTTTTAATCTAAGTTTAAACTTTTTAAAATCCCATAACTTTTATGCTTAGATTATTTGAACAGGCATATAATGTCATGGCATGTTATAATGCATGAGTGGACATCCTATGTTATATGACATGATATTCAAACAATTTGAATTATAAGACTTTCACAACAAAACTAATACATTGACTGGGTTTTTAGTTTTTTGGTTTTCTATACTAATCTAATTAGAACATAAAATATCAAAGGCGTGCATTGGTCTTCAACTGTTGAATTAGTGTATTATCTTATGAAAACTTTATCTTCGAGTAGTAACATTTACAATAAATGGATTTTGTGTTTCATATAGTCGTGTGTGATGAACACTAAAGTGTACATTTAATCAAATGAAAAATTAATCATTTTACATTTGAAGTTTCAATAATTCTCTTAACTGAGTACATTTGTAAAATAATAATTAAATTTTTGTTTTATCTATTTTATTGTGATTTTTATTTCTTGTGTAGGTGAAATACTATTTTTGATGCTCAATTTGAAAGTATATGTGGATTCCATAGGATCAGAAACTTTAAAGAGTACGAGTTCGAATCAGACTTGAAAATATTCATTGCGTTTCGAGTGGCTGCTAAATGAGCTTATAATGGATTTGACCACACATGTTTGTATTTGATAAAATAAAAAATGTGTGTAAAAAAGATGTCAAAATTAAGAAACCTAATTAGCCCAACTTGTTGAAATTTAAAATTAGGTTGGCAAACCTTCGAAATTTGGCAAGAAGAGCGAGCATTCTTCATCTATAAATAGAGATGCTCAACATCTTCTCAAGCATGTTTCTTCAATTGTTCTCTCATAAAATTTGTGAAGATTTGTCGACTTTTGTGTGTTTTTTCTATTTTCTAATATTTGTAGTAATTTCTTTTCACTTTGTTAATGAAATTATGTGTGCTTTCATTCATATCATGAGTAGTTAATTTACATCTAGCTGAGGTAAAAGGGTGAAGCTCTTGGAATGAAAATAAATGTAATTTTCACTTATGTTATAAATATAAATTGTGTTATTTTCCAAATAATATATATACTCCTTTTGTTTATTTGAGAGCCTTGACTCTCTATAGACAATCCTTAGGCCCGTCATGGTGGACACATATTAACTAGCACAAATAATACTTGAACCCTATAATATACGAGAGTGGTTTGCTAAAATCTAGTCTAATTATTGATAACTTTATCTCTGCCTATATGTACGGATTTATATATTTTGGTATAATTGAGTATCTAATCAAGAAATAAATTAACTGAAAAAAATGACAATTTATGTGTCACAAAAAGTAAGATTTTTCTATATTAGAAATACCAATAATGAATCTCCTATCCTCAGTATTTTATTTTATTATTGCAGCATCTAGTTTAATTACCCCATCACTTCATTTAATTTACTCTTTTATTTTATTACTTGTATATTATCATTTGCATTATTATTTATTCTATTAAATTTATTCCTTTTGGATAGATCTCGACTCACCGGGTTATTTTATTACTTCGACAATCTTACATTTGGGAGTAAAAATCCCCCCAGTTTTTTGGAATAGTGTTGGAACGTTTTCGAATTAAAGTTAAGAATTTGGGAAGGGATGCTATTCGAAAATAAGAGTTTATGTGTTGGAAAATAGATCGAAAAGTTTTAAAGTGAAGCTTTGTCGCGTTGGAAAACGCGTGGTTTCGATAACCGGTTACGCGATATTTGTTTATATCGTTATACGAGTAAAAATTTCTTATTTCGGCTATAAAAATAGTAACCAACTATGATTGAGCTGATTCTTGAACTATCGGACTCGTGTTGAATATTTTTCAAAATTTACATCAGAAGAGCTTCAAAAATTTAAATTTCTGAGAAAGCCCCATGACAGGGACCTAACAGTAATTTTACGGGAGTCTAAACCTAAATTTCAGTAACTCTATAAATACCCATAGTTTATTGTAATTGCAGAAATGACATAACACAACAATTTTCCCCCACCGACCCCCAATCTCCAACTTACGATTATACTTGGCCAGTGGCGGCGGCGGCCAGACGGCCAACGCCGGCCAGCACGATAGCCTAGGGGTGCGCCAGCCACCCCTCTGTCTTGTGGTGGCCGGTGGCAGCCCCTAGATCACCGAAAAATGACGGAAAAGATGAGGAAACACGCGGTTATGATTTTTCGGATCCCGGCTCGTCACTTTGTGCCACCCGCCAAATCGAAGCTCTCGATGAGTACTACAAATTTACAGTGACAGATTTTCCATTCCGTGAATGGTTGCACGTGAAATGAGAGAGTAAGTTTTACTGAATAATGACTCATTAAATTAGCAGTACCTCCAATCGAAATTTCATCGATTCCAACGCGTTCGTGGGATCGTTTGGAGTCCGTATATACTCTCGAAATCTCGGTAAGACCTCCGGGTAAAAAGTCGTGAATTTCAAGTTTTTCGCTAAATATTCGAATGTATCAAGTAACTTCATAGGGTAGCGTAATATTATAAATTGAATCGTTTAAGTATGAGCATGTTGAATATAGGTATTTGGTAGAATCTGAGTGAAAACGAAACAAATTGGATCGATCCGATAGGTTATGCAAGTTTCCGGTTAAAGTTGATTTTTCGTGTATTGATATGTTTTTTTATCGTAATGATAGATATGAGTCATATATGATGATACAGTAATTTTTTGATAAATCCGGGTAGGTTCGGAGGGTTTGGGACCCTTCCGTAGTGTTTGTAGAAACTTTTCGGAAGATTTTCCAAAACGCCTAAACCGAGGATTCAAGTTAACTAGTGGCATGAATTAGTTTGTAATGGTGTTTCAAGATTATTGGAACTGAAATCATTGAAATTGGACTTAATTTGATTGTCCCGGAAAGATCTGGAAGTTGTCATAGTAAAGTACATAATTCTGTAAAGTTGCAATTTTGACGGCGTTTTGCGATTTGTTTTGATATTTTTCTGAGATTCCGTTTTGATGCTGGACTGTGATCCAGGTTGTCCAGTTTTAGGAAACATCATGCCCGATGTTCTATAAATTGGAGGCTTATGGAGATAGGTTAATCATGTCTCCTACCGGTAGCATCCTGCCTCTGGCGGGGTGTTACAGTTGTGGTATCAGAGCCAGGTTTCGATCCTGGGACCTATTAGTTATAAGACACAGGTCCGATCTGTGCGTGAGATTTTAGCATCTGGCGCTCGTTATGTTTCGTCCAGTTGAGTTATGCATGGTTGATACATATTTACGATGATGAATTTTTAAATTGTTTTTGTTTTTAGTAAAAGAGTTTTTCAAATGTGTTTTCGAGATGGTTTTTGAAAGGGATGATTTCACATTTTCCATCTTGATGATATCAGAAAATTAGCAGATTTCAGACTACCAACATCATAAGAGTACTATGATTATATGCACTTCTAGTTGTGACAATGGATATATTTGTTGATATAAAAGATTATATTCGTTACAAGAGTACATATGTATATTTATAGTTTGTCACATATCTTTTGAGTATTGTGATGGTTATATATGTATTGTTGTCAGCTATACAAAGTTGTGTGTGCAATGGGATATGTACATATATAAACTTTGAGGTTTATAACATTTACATATATGATATGGAATGACATGATGTGGATTTAATGAGTTCTGTTTCAGATTATGGACGGGATAGATAGTATGAAATCCATATTATATTTTCCGTTATAATACTGTATTTGATCGTCTGTGAAGAACATGAGTTATAATCCTCGTTTCTAAAGATGGATGTGATTAACTATATAGAATTCGTGTTCGACTTTCTGTTTTTTGTGATGGATGAGCTTGAAACGGTTTGAGCGTGTTCCTATGAATGAATTTGAATTGAAATGACAAGTTTGATTTGATTCTAGTATGAAATATTTGATAAGACTTATTTTGCTTGAAATAGTATGACTTGTATTGATGTATGAAATACGTAACTTTGATAATGTGTAAAATGAGGTGACTTTCGAATACAGATAAGATGGTCATGAATGTGCGTTCGGTTCTGAATGATTAGATGTAATGACGGAGCAATTTCGAGGACGAAATTTTTATAAGGATGGGAGAATATAATATCTCGAATATTTTCAGAATAGTATTGGAAGATTCCGAATTAAAGTTAAGAATTCAGAAAGGGATATTATACAAAAATAAGAGATTATGTGTCGGAAAATAGGGCGGAACGTTTTAAAGTAAAGTTTCATCGCGTTGGAAAACTCGTAGTTTTGAGAACCGGTTACACGATATCTGTTTATATCGTTATACGCATAAGAGTTTATTGTTTCAGCTATAAAAATAGCAAACGAAATCCGATTGAGCCAATTTTTGAACCATTGGTTTTTCGAGACGAACAACTTTTATATTGAACACTTTTCGATGTTTGCATCAGAATGGCTTCCAAAATATGAATTTCCATAAAATCCCCATGGTAGGGACCTGATTGCAATTTTGCAAGGGTCAGATTGTAATTTTCAAAAAATTCTCTATATATACATCGAAGTTTCAAAAGATTGTAAAATTTTCATAAGCTTTCCACATCTCACACATGCACCCAGTCTCCAAAAGGGAACCAGCCACCACCGCCATCGCGACGACACCAGAAGCTGTGTCCGACACCTTACGTCCAACAGTGGTTGGCGACGATGCCGAAATCGCTGGCAACATCGTGAAACGAAAGATTTGATGTGATGTTTGGGTTTCTCAATCCTGGCTCGTCGCTTCTTTTCACGGCCCGAGCCTGTTGGTTTCTAATTAGGTCCCGGATCAATTATAAGCTTGAAAAACATTGCAAATACACATCGACAAAGTTTCGGAATACTTACATCGATAGGTTGAGCGACGCGGAGACAACAAAAACTCCAAAATGCTCACTGGTTTTGGCGAACTGCAGTGCAGATTTTTCCCTCACTGGTTTCGGTTTTGAGCTCCAAGAATCAAGCTCCAAGCTTCGTCAAACGGTTCCCGGCTCATGGGTGAGCTTCCTTATCACCTTCGCATATCTCGTAAGTGTGCTAGCACTTGTGATTTTGCCACAAAACCACACTCTTGCTCCCCTCACTGCTCACGGTTTCAAAAACCAGAAAACAAAAAAATTAAGCCACTTTGGGCGTGAAGAGAAAGATGAAAGAAAAAGAGAATGTTGGTTGAATTTCCAAATTTGTGTAATATATACACTCATATGAATTTCACAAGCATTTCATTTGAATTTGGCTTTATAAAGTCAAACAAATAAAAGCCAACAACCATTCCAACAACTCACATCAAGTCTTGTCAATCAATCAATCCAATCAATTGTCACATCACTCAAAGTGACATGATTTGACGCTTGATGTGACGCTAGATGCGACTAGCGATTTGACGCTTGATGTGATTTGCCGCACTCGAATTCGAAATGCGAATGTGCTCGCAAATTATCTCGGGCTCGGGTTTGCTAATTCTAAATTAACGAATTTACCGTTGCGTTGTAATTAAATGATTACGCCTAGCGAAATCACTATTCACGTCGCTAACGAATTAATTCCAATTAATTCGTTCGCCCGAATTAAAATCTAATTTTAATTCCGCGTCGAAATCCAATTTCATTTAATATATCAAATATATTAATTTACCGATTAATTCCAAATTAATCGTTATCTCTCTTTAAATGATATTTTATCCCAGATGAAATATCTCCGCAATTAATCCCAGATTAATTTTCTCTCTCTTCTAATTAATCCAAGATTAATTTAGAGTGTGAGTTATACGTCATCGGTGAATCTTTGGGAAGCGACCCATGAGATCCCCGGATATATTGGCAGTAAATTCGGTCGTCGGACTATCCGAACACGTAAGTACCTCGTACTACGTTTATACCGAATTACAAGACAAGGTTGGCCTCTAGCAAAGCGCCATGCCTCCCCAATTCTCCAGAAACATCCTTACAGGAATAAAGGATCTGTATCAGACGTAGTATACCGTAGTATTGCGTATTTCTGTCCAGCATCGGATGATCACGTGCTAGGCCTGGGGCTGGAAATGTGTCTGCCCCGTACGAAGCACATGTCGGATGTCTGGTGACTAGTCTCTATAATCGGATAAACCTGACCTTGTCATTTTATCCCGATAGCTGCAGCATTTAAGAGTACTAGTACCGTATCCTACGTGACCATCATCTCCAAATGACTAGAGTGACACTTCCGTCTTGACATCACACCCAACACACTACGATTCTCAATATACCCAATATCGGCGTACACATAACCGGTTAAAGCCCTGGACGACCTCAACCAAAGTATATTGATTGTCGTATGGATTAACGGTGCAAGTCTCAGGTTAAGACCAAATACACCTACCCTGATTGCGGACTCCCATAGACACATAGTCATACTACCAATGGGATTCCGCGGGGTCTTATCCAGAGCGAAGCTGTTTCCCGTACCATCAGTGAAACACAACCTCATATTACACTTGCATGAGTATCCTATACCCAAATATATGAGAACTATGCCGTTGTGCTCTCACAAACGCGCACAAGTGTAATACTAGTCTTTTACGTATTTATCGATGTCCAATCTCGATAATACTCTGACTAGGGATATTTAATGATTTATCCTTCGTGGACTGATACTGTCTCATATCATTCTCTGTCCAGGAAAAAATCATAGGGACCTCTCATCATTTATACATCTAGGTGATCTAATCACAAATGATAAGAGTGCAATCTCTTTTGTCACATAGTTAATTTGTACAACAACACAATGATCTGTACAAATAGTGACGCTATGGGTCATAATTGTCCAACAATCTCCCACTTGGCCTATAGCCAGTCACTCAAGTCTCTGACACCCGAACTATGTACGGTTGGCTCAAACTGCTGAGAAATGCTTTCGTCAGCAGATTTGCATGATTTTCGTCTGATGCGATTTATACGATCATCACATCGCCACGATGTATGATCCAAACAAATCAGATGAATAGTCGAAGTATGTATCTGGATCGTTGATGAGACCATTAATTCTTTAGCATGTGTTGACGACGCCTAGCTCAGCTGCTAACAGAACTATATCTAATCTAATTAGATTATTACGACCCCAGAAGGCTTCTATTGCTGCTTCAGCTGCAGCAATACCCGCATTTGTTGTTTATTCGGTAACAGTATCTTGCATGGAAGATTTCCAGCTCACTGTATCGTTATTCAAACTATATATTACCATTTGTGACTCTTAGTCATCTTTTATCGGTTTAGGAAACTTGCTACAGTGATCCCAGTCACTTCAAGTTCTCCTTCTCCACAGATTAAGACAACATCCTTAGTTCTCTAAGATACTAAGTATGTTCTTAACTTCAATCCAGTGACTATCACTCGGATTGGCCTGTTTGTGAATCCATATGCTCAAAGCGTATGAGACACCAGGTCACGTACATTTTTCAATGTACAATTTCTCAGAGAGTGTTAACAACTTAATCTATCCCAGTAGATCTTTATTCCTTGAATAAAGGTTGTTTTCTCCTAAGAATTCTACGAAGAATTTTCTCGAAAGCCAAGCTTTCGCCGATAGTTATTTTATGGGAATATCATTTCCAAGAAATGACGTATATATCATTATTTTATACAGGTCATTCATTTTCAGTGCGCTCCCACTAACCTCCTTATATACACAAGAATCATTTTCGTTTTGAATTAAACCATAAACTATTTGATTACATCAAAACGATAATTCCTAGAACCTATGCTTGCTTCAATCCAAACATGGATTTATTAACCTGCAAACCTTGTTTGCTAGTTTTGGTACGACAAAACCGCCAGGATGTTGTAAACATCCTCCAAAAGGTTTCCTTTTCAGGAAAGCGATTTTGATCTTTAAGGACACATTTCATAAATGAAATGTACAGCTTTAGCAAGAATTATCCAAATGGATACACCGTGGCAACATGTAAAAGGTTGAATCGTAATCAACACAATGTTGATAACGATACCTTTCCGCTACAAGCCTAGCTTAGTACGTTGGTATGTTGTCATCCATGTATGTCTTCCTTGAAGACTTATAAAGTACCAATAGGCACAATGCCTAGCGGTACATCAACCAGTTCTAAACATGTTGATATACATGGAATCCATTTCGGACTCATGACACTTTGTCATAATAGGAAGTCGATACCTTGTATCACTACCTCATACGTAGTCAGTTGGTATACCTCAATAAGATAGACATCTTTATGAGGTGAGATCAGAAACCTATACCCCAGGTTGTTTTCTGACTCTCTTCGACATACGCGGTTCTTGTGTATACTAAGATTAATGGCAATAGTTTCATCCTTGATGAACTATTTATGTTCCATTAAGATTCGGTGCATTGGACAGTATTACTCCGATTTTCATCGAGTTTTACTATCCTCCCACTTACCACTGCATATCGGTATTCCTCTCAGGAAAACTGCATGGTGAGCAACAATCTAATTGTTCTCATGTGAGATGTATAATTACAATACTTATGGTATCCCTAGGATAACCTACAATTGGCACTTATCGAATTTGGGTTCTAGTTTGGTTTCATCCAAACATATGCCTAGCATACCAAATTATCAGGAATGAGAAACTGGGTTTTTTTTCCCGTTCATATCTAATATGATATCTGTCAAACAGATTTTAATGGAACCTTATTCAAAATAAGTTCTTGCATTGTTTATGTGTATCCATTGAAGGAAATGGTAGCTCAGAGCGACTCATTATTAACCTTATCATGTCCAACAAGATTCGGTTTATCCTGTTCGGACACACCGTCAAACTGACGTGTTCCGGGAGGAGTCCTCTTTGAAAGAACACTTTACTCTTTCAAGTATATTAGAAACTTATTGCTTAAGTATTTTCCATTACGGTCTCACCGTGACGGTCTAATACTTTAGCCGATCTGTTTGTCTATTTCGTGTCGAAACTTAAAAGTTTCCGATTTGTGTTTCTTCAAAAGAACACATAACCATAACGCGATGCCACATCCGTATAGGTCACAAAATATTCATATCCACATCTAGCCTAGCTAGACATGGCCCACTTACTTCACTATGAACTAGGGCTAACAGATAGGTGGCATTTACACTTTTACCAAGTAAATAGTGTTTTAGGCACTTTGCCCAATAAACTAGATTCGTAGACTTTATTTGAATGGAATCAAATCAGTCCGAGTACCCACTCTTCAAAAGTGTGGATATACGAGTCTTGTTTAATTGTGTCCCAGACAACAATGCCACAATTAAGTTTCATCTGATCAAATTCAGTTGAGCTATTTATTTGTCACATATATATTCGAGATTTATTTATATTCAAAATATAAATTCTGTTATTCACATCTAATGTGTTTATCTCAATATCATCTTTATATAATAAAACACTTTAGTGTTCTAGAATATAAAGGTTCACCCGCAACGGGGTAAACACTGATATAGAGATAATGTATCTAGTCAAACTAGTTACAATATAACAGATCCTAAATTAAGTACATACCGACGAGGTAGTTCCTAAACTTAGGTATCTGCGGTTAAAACAGCGACTTTCGTCCCGTTTCCAAATCACAGATTAAATCTCAATTGAAGTCAGTATCCTGTTCAAATCAGATTCTGAACATCAATATATATATGTACCACACTAAGTATTTAAAATCTAATTTCAATACTAGTTGTGAACATAATGTTGGCAAACATATTTAAAGTCAGAGCCTTGCTCGTCTTCAATTCCTTCTTGGGATATGTCATTTATCTTCCCAGAAGATTATAATAATTTTGCCTTTGCCCTTTTCAACACTCCAGAAGCCTTTTGCCAAGCCTTGGCCTTCTAGAATATCGAAGTAAAGTACACCTTGCGCTACTTGCCTAATTGCAAATTTTGACTTTTATCTCCTTGAGAATAGTCATTAACTCTCCAAGAGTTAAGTATTGCAATTTAGTACTTCTAAGATTCTAAGGATAGATTCTTTGAAGATCCTTCAATTTCATTATCGTACTTTAAGAATCTAATTCTTATTTCTGATTCAGAAATTAAGGAATCTACTTGACAAGCTTAATGGATTAAGCACTAAAGTTATCATTACATGAATATTCCAAATATCATGTTCCACTTATTTGCTTAACTCCGGGCTTTAGGCATAATATATTATTTTATATCAAATAAAGTAACTTATTATTTATTTCCAGGACCATCCTGAAATTTAATTCCCAATTTGAAAATTAAACCATTTAAAATATTTTAATCCAGATTATATTTTAAATGTCCAACCTTTCAATATCTCTAGATTTTAAATAGTCCAACTATTTAATCAATTATTTCAGGTACTATTTATTATAATGATTACAATAGTCCAACTATTTAATCAACTATAATTAATTAAATCAAATATATGATTATCATAATCCAATTATATAATCACTTATAGATGAATTGTTGGATATAGTCCAACTATTTATTAAAACAACAATTTAAATATTAGTCCAACTAACATTTAATTTATTTGACGAATTGATATTTGTTTGAGCGCGTATGGCAAGTAATTGAACGAATATTGCAAATTCAATTCTTGCCTCCCACTATTTTTCGGCGAGCCTCTAACCCTCTGTCGAGTACTTGGGAAACCGCGTTTCCTAGTGGGCTAGGATCCCGTTAAATATCACACAATCTTGACTTTGGCCAAAAAATTGTATGATAATTAACTAGGTAGATCTCTAAGATCGATTGGATCCAATCCAATTCCTTGATCCGGTAGGGGGACATCCAAGTCCGAAATATATATCTTATATATGCCAATACATCCAATGCATTACCAAACCTTTTTCCTCTGAATCATCTAAGCCTTGGCTTGGCACAACAAACTTAGTGATCCCAGTCAAGCGTGAACCATTGACCATGGAAAGCTTCGTAATCAATGTCGATGGACAAGAAATGGTCTTGACTTTGGCCAACAAACCACAACTTGGACAAGACACTGACATGTAACAAAGCTCTCGTGATTCAAACACATCTTCGACAAACAAAGGGCTTGACTTTGGCCAACAACCAATGCCGTCTCGGATCTTGAGTGAGAATCACTCAATGGAAGAAAAACGCTTGATATAAATTGAGGGGTTTTTGTCGTGTGCTAATTGGCAACCAATTTATTATCTTTGTTAAGGTCTCATCATCATACACCCTTAAACATGCATTCTAAACACATAATAAAGCGTATATGAAAAGTAATAATGATATGCGAATGGATACTTTACACAATTGATCCTAGATCAAATCTCTCACTTTCTCTCTCCCGCTAGCACAAATATCTGCTTCTATCCCAGTTACACTACACTTCTAAGAAACCTCATTTACATTGAGGGGAATAGGTGAGAAAGAATACATGAATGAGAGGTAATAAGGCTGGACACGCAGGTCCAATTTAATAAATCGAATTTATTACAATTTCCAAAATTGCCCCACCCTCTAATATCCATCCGATATACATTATTCATGCATCGCAATCATGTATTCACACAAGCATGTTATCAATCAATCTAATCAAATTAATTAATCTGATAATTAGTGATCATCCAATGTTCAAACAACGATTTGATTTTGTGCGAGTTAAACTCGTCTTTGCGAATAAGTACTCAAAGTACGAATTCTCAAATTAAACTAAACTACATCATTAAATCCAATTTAATATGCATTCAATTCTAATTCGCTATTTAATTCCAAATTAATACTACACTTTAATAATGAACTTTTACGACTTAAATTCCAAATTTAATCGTTACGGGTCTCAAAACCCGATTAACGTCCAACGTCAATTTAATTAAAGTCCAATGGGCTTTTAATTGATTTCTTGAGGCATGGACTTTTGGTCAACTCGGGTCAAACCGAATAGCCAAAATCCAATCCGGGAGTTTACCCATAAGCCATAAATCAATTTTGGCCCATTAGGCCCAATTAAACTTTAAAGTCCATTTAGATCGGGCTTATGGAAGCGGTTTTGGGCAATTGGATCCAATCCAATTTGCCTAAACCCAACTTTGTACAACAAAGCCCAACAAGCCCAATAACAACTTTAAAAGTCCAATTTCCAAAATTAGGCCCAAATAATTAAATTACCAAATTCCAAATTTCCATTTTAATTACCAAAGTGTATCACATGATTATTACCCAAATTAAAATTTCTAAAACATCAATATACACAATTATCATGCTAATCATCTACAAACATGTCCAACATATTTCATCAAAATCAAACCCAATACATGCTCCATAAAGTCTTGGCAAATACAAGGAATTTTATATCAATTCCGAATTCAATCCAATCAATCCAAATTAACATTAAATCCACATTTCCAATTGATTCAAGTCATCCAATGAACAAAAATCAAAAAATCACCAAGACCATTAGGACTTAAGGCATTCGGCCACATAAGGAATTTTGGATATATGCTCAATTCAAAATTCAATCCAATTCAATCTTAATTAACATTATCCAACATGATTCCAACTCATCCAATGAATCAAAATCAAAAAATTCCAAGAATTCAAAAATCCTAATGTATTCGGCCAACATCCAAATTTTGGGGAAAATTATCCCAAATCAATTTTCATGAAATTGATCCAATCAATCTTCAATTCAACATGTTTTAAGCATACTCATTCATCCAATTTCACAAAATCATGCTTGAAAACAAATTACCCAAATTTTAAAGCCCTAAAATTTTCATGCTCAAACCTAGGCTCTTGATGCCATTGTTGGTTTCTAATTAGGTCCCGGATCGATTATAAGCATGAAAAACATTGCGAATACCCATCGACAAAGTTGTTGAATACTTACATCGATCGGTTGAGCGACGCGGAGACAACAAAAATTCCAAAATGCTCACTGGTTTTGGCGAACTGTATTGCAGATTTTTCCTCACTGGTTTCGGTTTTGAGCTCCAAGAATCAAGCTCCAAGCTTCGTCAAACGGTTCCCGGCTCATGGGTGAGCTTCCTTTCACCTTCGCATATCTCGTAAGTGTGCTAGCACTTGTGATTTTGCCACAAACCACACTCTTGCTCCCCTCACTGCTCACGGTTTCAAAAACCAGAAAACAGAAAAATTAAGCCACTTTGGGCGTGAGAGAAAGATGAAAAAAAAGAGAATGTGGTTGAATTTCCAAATTTGTGTAATATATACACTCATATGAATTTCACAAGCATTTCATGTGAATTTGTCTTTATAAAGTCAAACAATAAAATCCAACAACCATTCCAACAACTCACATCAAGTCTTGTCAATCAATCAATCCAATCAATTGTCACATCACTCAAAGTGACATGATTTGACGCTTGATATGACGCTAGATGCGACTAGCAATTTTCGCTTGAGTGATTTGCCACACTCGAATTCGAAATGCGAATATGCGCGAAATTATCTCGGGCTCGGGTTCGCTAATTCTAAATTAACGAATTTACCGTTGCGTTGTAATTAAATGATTACGCCTAGCGAAATCACTATTCACGTCGCTAACGAATTAATTCCAAATAATTCGTTCGCCCGAATTAAAATCTAATTTTAATTCCGCGTCGAAATCCAATTTCATTTAATATATCAAATATATTAATTTACCGATTAATTCCAAATTAATCGTTATCTCTCTTTAAATGATATTTTATCCCAGATGAAATATCTACGCAATTAATCCCAGATTAATTTTCTCTCTCTTCTAATTAATCCAAGATTAATTTAGAGTGCGAGTTATACGTCATCGGTGAATCTTTGGAAGCGACCCATGAGATCCCCAGATATGTTGGCAGTAATTCGGTCGTCGACTATCCGAACAAGTAAGTACCTCGTACTACGTTTAATACCGAATTACAAGACAAGGTTGGCCTCTAGCAAAGCGCCATGCCTCCCCAATTCTCCGGAAACATCCTTACAGGAATAAAGGATCTGTATCAGACGTAGTATACCGTAGTATTGCGTATTTCTGTCCAGCATCGGATGATCACGTGCTAGGCCTGGGGCTGGAAATGTGTCTGCCCCGTACGAAGCACATGTCGGATGTCTGGTGACTAGTCTCTATAATCGGATAAACCTGACCTTGTCATTTTATCCCGATAGCTGCAGCATTTAAGAGTACTAGTACCGTATCCTACGTGACCATCATCTCCAAATGACTGGAGTGACACTTCCGTCTTGACATCACACCCAACACACACTACGATTCTCAATTACCCAATATCGGCGTACACATAACCGGTTAAAGCCCTGGACGACCTCAACCAAAGTATATTGATTGTCGTATGCATTAACGGTGCAAGTCTCAGGTTAAGACCAAATACACCTACCCTGATTACGGACTCCCATAGACACATAGTCATACTACCAATGGGATTCCGCGGGGTCTTATCCAGAGCGAAGCTATTTCCCGTACCATCAGTGAAACACAACCTCATATCACACTTGCATGAGTATCATATACCTAAATATATGAGAACTATGTCGTTGTGCTCTCACAAACGCGCACAAGTGTAATACTAGTCTTTTACGTATTTATCGATGTCCAATCTCGATAATACTCTGACTAGGGATATTTAATGATTTATCCTTCGTGGACTGATATTGTCTCATATCATTCTCTGTCCATGAACAAATCATAGGGACCTCTCATCATTTATACATCTAGGTGATCTAATCACAAATGATAAGAGTGTAATCTCCTTTGTCACATAGTTAATTTGTACAACAACACAATGATCTGTACAAATAGTGACGCTATGGGTCATAATTGTCCAACAGAGCCACCCACCAACTCGAATCTCTCGAAGAGTATTACAAGTTGACGGTGACGGATTTTCCATTTCGTGCATGGTTTCACGCGAATCAAGAAGAGAAAGAAATGGTGAATAGTAATATCGAATGAACAGTAGCTTTGTTCAAAATTTCCTCTATTCCAGCATGTTTGTGGGATCATTTGGGGTCCGTATATTACCTCAAAATTTCGATTTGATTACGGTCTGGAGTGCTCACGAAGCCATTTAAGTAATCCATGTGATGCGTACTTGAATGATGATTTATGTTTTAATATATATATGTATAATGGTTGAAGTGTTTAGGATAAAAATAGGGTAGTAAGAGATGGTTTTGAGAACGGAGCTCAATATTATGTATAGTTAAGTTCATCGACCGCCACAGGTATGGATTTTTGTTAATGCTTTGATATGAAGTGAAATGTTTGATGAGCCTAATGCTATGTGTATGTATGGATGTACGTAAGGGTATGAACATGTAATGGTATGAATACATGTATGTAAATGAATATGTAAATATATAAGTATATGAACATGTATTCGTATATGCATGTGATGTTAAGATATGTATAGGTTGGGTATACGAAATCGATAATTGGAACAAATCATGATTTCTGAATTGGTATAAGCTAAGCTCTTTTGAATGGGTAAAGTATGTGTGCAAAGGGATGTGTTTATGAATGGATGTCTTAACTGGTAAGTTTTTATACATGGATATTTCATGATAAGAATTCTGGAAACTGAGTATATTTGATTGATAAGTTAAATAGATGAAGATTGTTAAAGGCTATGGTATCTGAATTCGAAGTAATATATATTCATATGTTTGGTGTATATACGTATGTGTATGACTATTCTGATGATAAAGCAGTATTTATCGTGATTGTACTTGTGTATGAGAAATCATGTGATGAGTTTGAGTTACATGATATGTGTGCAAGTGTGTATGTTTATTGTTTGATAATTTTATGGTGTAGGAGTCGAGCGGGTTAAGAATTTGTTCGGACGACATTCATCTCATACCTATTCTAAAATAGGCAATGAGTCATGTACGAGCATTGTATGTGTAAGCCAACCGTATGTATGTATTATTTGATGATGTGATCTTTGATGTATTGATTGTTATGTATACTTCTTGGTTGGTTGCACGATGATTGTATGTATGTCTGAGTGTATGTATGTGTATGATAGAACTCGTAATATGTATGGATAGTGTATGCTTTCGTGAAATAAATAAATGATTTGAGAACCGATGTGAATATCAAATGTTATAAAGCGTGTTTGCTAAGTTATTTTGGTATGTACATATATATGTAAGAATTCTGAAATTGTATTTCCATGTATATATAAGAAGTATGCTACGGTATGTGTGAATTCGTATGAATCTCGGATGTCAAGTTATTGTAAGGAAATCGGAAGTGAAGGAAGTTTGCATCGAATCGAATAAAGTTTGTAACTGAACAGAAGAAAGTTTGTTTGATATACCGATTTAATGATATTTCAAATAAGTTTACTCATGATAAAGTATAAATATGTGACTTCATGCTTCACGTGATTGAAATGGTTTCGATGTTATATGATGTACTTTATGATTTCGAATCCATGCTTTGTGTGCTTTGAATGTCTGGCCATTATAATGACAACATGTAAATATGAAAATCTGACATGGGTAAAGTATAAAGGATAATAGAAAGTTGATAATTCTAAACTCGTAATAACCTGATAATTCAAAAAACTTCTAATGTGATTGACTTGAATGTTCTGTTTGTAGTACTAGTATGGTTACTTACTGAGTTTTATAACTCACACCAAACCAGTTTGCTAGTTTTACAGTTTGGCTTCCAGATTGGTCAACCACGACAGCTTTGAAGGTCATACTCGAGACGCGGATCACCCAAGTGGCAGTCACCCTCGCAAGTGTCCTGGGAGAAAGTCTTAGAGATTTAAGATATATGATTATTATGTTAATCTTCGTGCTGAGCACGCTGTTATGTATTTATTAAGTAAAACTTTTGGTTTGTATATGATGTTGTGGGCACTGAGCCCTTGAGTGTTGATTGATGTTATAGGCACGGAGCACTTAAGTGTTGATTATGATTTTGATATGCTTTGTGTAGACCTGAGGTCCTTTGAATGTTGGATATTTTCTTTTAGGTTTCGTTTTGATGCTGGACTGCGATCCAGGTTATCCAGTTTTAGGATACATCATGTCTGTTTTTTGAAAATTTGGAGGCTTATGGAGATAGGTTAATCTTGTCTCCTGCCGGTAGCATTATGCCTCTGGCGGAGTGTTACACCATTACCGAATAATACACTTTAGTATATAGAGTAGTAATTTAACATAATATAATTTAGTAGATAGTGTAGTAATTTAACATCCTTACATTTTATTTTATTTGTTTTACTTTTTGATTTTTTTATTTATTTTCTACATCTCACGTTTTTTCCTTTTTCTCATTTTTCTATTTGATTTGTTTTCACCATGTATTAATTGATCCTATAATACCTTAAATGAATATCGAATCTACACATCCCACGTATAAATAAACTTTGTACTTAATTCTTCAACACTACAGGAAACCGAAATTTCAAATGAAATAGGGTTTACACTTTGGTAAATAATTTCTTAAACCACCTCCTTCAAGAGATTCTTTCATAACTTTTGCTGAGAACCTAATCCAAGAAATTGAGACATCTAAATGAGAACTTCAAATAAGATTTGAATTAACAAGAATAATGGGACGTTGTTAGGATACAGTCACAATATTTGTGCTATTTTATTTTGTCATTTTATTTTTTCTTAATTATTTTATTTTATTTTATTTATATTTGTAAGTTTATTTTTCCTTAATTATTTTATTTCATTTTATTTGTATTTGTCATTTTCTTAACTTATTTATTTATTATTTTTTACAAGCATTGTTGGAATATATGCCTTGGAGCTTCATATAATGGATAAACGGAACCAGTTATTAAAATAAAAGATGCATTATTCATTTATCAATTGTTTGATTTAAATCGCATATTGTAAATTGTCTAGCTTGCCCTTGATTATTTATGTGCTTTCAGGCTTAGTGTATGAGTGTCATACACAAAAGGTTTAAATATGAAATTAGTAATCTAAAATAGTCCATAACGAGTAAACAAAGCGAACAATTTATTTGTGGTTTATCTATACCTGCGGTCCATTATATAAATGTATGGCGACCTTGATCCGGGATCGTCTATGTGATGACATGAGAATGGAGGCACCTTATATGATATGATCAGATAAGACTGGACCTAGAGAAAAATAATTTTTTTATAATATCTGTTAAATAAAGAAATTCATTTCGATCTACTAGATGGTCATATATGGATTGATCTGAACCCTGAGTGTACTACGAACTCTTGCATGACAGTTTATGTCCTTTGATTTACAAAGGTGAGGTTGGTATAGAAATCTCGACCAATAATAATTCATAATATTTAATTAAAGAGTTTAATTAATATTCTGGGATTATTGGAGCTCGAAACTGTAGGTCCATTTGGTCCCCGTGCTAGCTCGATATACTGTACCAAATTAAATATAATTGGATAGTGCAATTATAAACTCACATGTATTATAATTATTAATGTGACTAATAATTAATGTCACACCTGAAACTTTCTATTAAATTTAATATAAAGTTTTCTTTAAATAAATGATTATGAGATAATCATTTATTTTTTTAAAAAATTTGTAATTAATTAAATTATGTTTTATAATTTAATATATTATTTTCGAAATAAATAATTTTAAAATTTGATTTTAAGACTCTTCATTACTAAAATGATAGTTACATTCTTTTATTTAGTAACATATTAAATGTCATTATGATGATATTTATCATCAAAATTTTGGTGTTATAATTTCCCTAGGGCTGGCCGAATATTGCATAGGATTTGGGGGTTGTTTTATAATTTTATTGCAAACTTGATAACTCTAAACCCTAACTATAAAAGAAAAATATGTTTTTCTTTTTATGGGAAATTCTTTTTTTTTTGAATAACCCTAGCCACCTTGTTATTTAATTTTCTCTCAAATGGTTGAAAGGAAAAAGAAACAAGAACCTTGTGTGTCATAATTTTTCTTCTCTAAAAAATTTAAAGACCTTGTTAGTGAGTGTAGTCCACACTACCTTTTGCTGGTAGCAAGTCATAGCACGGATGATCATTCGAAGTTGGAACAAATTTCTCTTTCTTATTTTTTATAATTCTCGGCAGCTTCTAGTAACCTCTAATGTGGCTTGTTTTTTGTTCTATTTTGTGCAGAAAATTTTGAAAACATAAAGAGCTGACTTGGGGACCTTTTGGGGCTGTTTTTAAGTGTGA